>CM038227.1:87990214-88292685 GCA_021442155.1 Cymbidium sinense | reverse complement strand
AACATATCAAACAAAACAAACCATTAAGACGTAAAAAACTTTCAAACATATAATTGAACTGTACTTAACATACTTAAATTTGCTAAGAAAGGGTCTCTAAAATCAAATTTCAAACAAAAATATATGAAACTTCTCCAAAGGTTTCTCTTCAAAACATTTAAACCCCATTCATCATACCTAAATTTGTTGAATGAGGGTTCCAAAACAAATCAAAATCTTATGGCAAAGTCTCTCCTCAAATTCCTAAATCTCTCCAAAATAATGAACCCCACTTAGCATACATAAAATTGTTAAGTGTGGGTTCAAAATCCAAAAATATCAAATCAAGAGTCAATGATTCAAATCAACTGTTCAAGGCAAGTTTCTAATTCAGTTCTATTTCAACTAATGCAGAGATACCAACCCAGTTTCTTTGTCCCTGTTGAGATCAGTCTTCCATCATGTCTGTCGGCAATATGATTTTCTCATTCCCGTCTGGTGTGGATCTGGCCTTGGGTCAAGCCAACCTCACCAATACAATCATGCACGTGATTTAGTTCGGATGTGGCTTTGACGTAGTTCGAGTCACATGTGAGGGGCCAGCCATCACCACTGTCAGTAGGGAGGAGGTGGTAGGGCAGAAGCCATTTCTCCGATTTGATATCCACTCAGGTTCCAAGTCTCCCTCACTGAAGAGAAAAGTTGTTATGGTTCCCACACCCGCCAAGCTAGTGCCGCCAAAGATCGGGCAATAATATAGTTTACTACCCCTATTGTAGTTCCAATGAGGGTTAGCACCACCTCCGTTGTGCCCCCTACTCTGAAGGGGAAAGCTATCTTAACATCTGAGATAGTCATTTCCACCATTGAGGTTGGTGCTATCTCCCGCTCCGGAGTGTGATCCTTAGGAGTGTTAGGGGTCAGATTCATAGAGAAGGAGAGAGAGAGAGAGAGAGAGAGAGAGAGAGAGCCATGGAGTCTAGATTGACTAACCAAGAGGGCAAGCAAGATAGGATGAGGCACATTAGACAGTCGATGGCCTCTACTTTGATAGAATTTCCTGATTGGCATTCTATTAGGGATGATCATTCTGATAGCATAGTTCTTACTAGAACCGTTTGATGTAGGAGGAGATCTGTGACCAAGAGACAGTCGGTGTCCTTATCATCATAACACTCCACTCATTGGCCACCATCACTAGTCTAGCTTCAAGCATCTACCATCCCCACCAAGCTGCATAAGCCTCAATCCGGAGAGAGACCCTCTCCTTCAGTGATCCAGGTATGGCCTAAGGATCCTGCTCCATCCATTCCACTCATTGAGGTAAGATTGAGCTCCCCTGCTTAACCCTCTACCTCAACCATGGTAAGGAGGGAGTGGAGACCCACGAGTGTCATGGTTGCGCCACCTTCACAACTGCAGGAATGAAAGAGGATGGGGGACATCGACATAGTCCTCATGATAGTGGAACCAATCGGGGAGTGAACCCTGCCAGTGTAGAGCATTCAGTGTGTTCAATCTATAGAGCATAGTTCTATGGTTTGTCGGTAGCCACTCTACATTTTAGTAGAGCTAAGCAGGGTAGATGACCATTTCCTAAATGATATCATAAAGGACTACCGCACTATAGTTAGGCAGATTGTTGGCAGTGCTCATTCATATCAGGAAGAGGGTAGAGTTAGCTTTAACCTTGATGACGATGACATGTTGGATGACACAGTTGAAATCCATATGGTCGACACTCGAGGATCCTTGCAACGGGATCAACATAGCTAGGAAGGTGCTGTGGTTGAGGAAGGTGACACCTCTCACTCAACTCAATACCTCCTCCACCAGCTCAAGTAGAAGGATGATCAGATAGACAGGATGAAGAAGAGGGTAGAGTTGATGGTAGTGGTCTTAGCATTACATAACCCTGCCTCAGTCTCACAGCCTTCTCCTATGATAGCCGATCGGTCAGAGTTGGTACATACTTTAGATCATCTTAGGTGCACTCCTGTAGATGATAACATTGGTAGTTTGCATAGGAAGGTCACAGATAGAACCTCTATGCATGAGAAGGATATCAAGCATATGGTGGAACAGTAGGTGAGCATGTGTTGGTGCAAGTGACGGGGAGCTCATCTATTCCAAAGAGTAGACCATACCTATAGGAATTCGATGTAGTTCAATACCCCAAGGGTTTTGTGCCACCATCCTTCAAGATCTTTGATGGCAGTGGGAACCCATGATAGCACATTACACACTTTAGAGCTGGTTGTTGTAACGTCAGTGGAAGTGATGCACTCCTATTTAGACTTTTTGGCAGCACCATAACAGAGGTTCCATTTGATTAGTATGCCAAACTGTACAATAGTTTGGTGAAGACTTTTGCTGAGTTAGAGCATATCTTTATTAAGAGATTTGGTAGAGCTCAATAAAGAGTGATTGTAGGTGACCTCATTGTAGAAAAGTAGAAATCCAATGAGTTCCTTGTTGATTACATTCTCACGTGGCATAACCTGAGCATGAAGTGCAAACCATAGCTGTTCGAACAACATGCCATTGAGATTCTATTCAAGAATATCCATGGCCTGGTCACCTTCATGCTTAAAGACTTTACCATCAAAACATTCAAGAAATTAATCAATAAGTCAGCTAACCGATAAGAGGAAGCCAAACAATTGCCCTTCTCAGACCAATCATCTGGGCCCAAGCCCAAGAAGGTGCTTGAGAAGAAGCTAAGGATAGTTGTGTCAGTGGGTGGAGAGAAAAAGCCAACTAGAGTTCAATATGAGAGACTGCGAGCTCAACAGCCTTTTTTTTCACCTCCTCTACCACCACCTCGGCCATCATATTAGCCACCACATTTGCACAATGGCCACTGGCACCACCACAACAGTCTACCCAGCAGTGGTATTCATATCCTCCGATAGGTAGCTATTTTCTACCTAATCTTGTCGACAGATTAAATAAGTCATATTCACTCAAGAGGGAGGTAGTTAGGAAAATCATCAAGAACTTCTTGAAGAAACTTGACTTTTAGTTACCAAAGCCTAAGAGATCGAAGAAAGTGAGAAAAGGAAATGATCCTAGCTATTTCCCCTACCACCACATATTAGGCCATGTCTTAAAGGATTATACCACTTTTATGGATTGGCTTGAGCGTAGGAATAAGTCAGGATCCATAGTTATCCCTAAATAATACTTATTAGAAAAATCATCCAATTCTATTAGAGTAATCCTTGGGGATACTTGCGATCCTCTTAAGATCAAAGAAGGTTGGGATATCTCTTTATCTTGTACCTCTAAAAAGATCATTTCTAAGATCAAAAAAATTTCCTTGTAGGTGCATGAAGTAACTAAAATTTCTAAAACCAAGAAAGGTTTGCTAGTTGCAAAGGATAACTTGGGGAGGGTGGCAGCCCAGCAGCAGTAGCAACAACAGCTTACCACACTTATCGTGGATAGCCCAGTAGTGCAACCACCATCCAAGTCTAGCATTCTATCCACCATTGTAGCTACTTATTCTGCTACTATCTTCTCTTCTACTGGCAGGAGCATTGTATCTGTGGATAAGGACACCAAATCTCTTACTCCGCTTACTCTACTTGATTTCTATCATGCACCTCCACTTAAATTAAAAAAATCAATAGATGATTCCACTTACATTTATGCCCTATCTAATGATTTTCTTGAGTATATTTCTATAAAAAGCTCTCTGAGTCAAAATAATAATAGCTCTAATAGTTTTGATTCATTCTTCTCTGATTCAGAGTCAAATTTTCCTTCTCAGAATTAACTGGTTTAACTTCTTGAGATTGACTTAGAGTCATCCGACTCCAAAGATCCCATAGGAGATGTAGTAGGTATACTCGATGAGAAGGTAGAACTTTCCACAAACTTATCATTTCAAGAAGTCACTGAAGTCAACCTATGTAGGGGCAAAATTCTACCTCCTCAGGCAGCACCTCAAGATAAGGGTAAATATGTCATTGGTTCTAATGAGCAGATAGCCCCTCCATAGGATGCTCCACCTGTGGGTATGATTATGAAGGGCTAAGACAGAGTTGATTACAATATCCTAGCTCATATTAGAAAGTTTCCATCCAAGTTAAGCATATACGATGCCCTTATCTTATCCAAAGATATGAGGGAATCTCTAAACAAGACCTTACTTGATCTAGAGATATGCTTAGCTCAGCTGATCGCTACTTAAGAGGAGGCACACCACTCGAAGGATATCTTAGGAGTTACATTCAATGATGAAGACTTACTTTTAAGGATAATTGAGCACAACTGCCCACTTTACATTACAATGGTCATTAGAAGATATAGGCTATCCAGAGTTCTGGTTGACCCGGGTGCATCTGTCAAGTATCTATATGTTGAGAAGCATTACCTAGCTTTAATCTTTGCATCCCAAAAGCTATGATATTTCATGCTTTCTCATAAGTGAACTTGATCTCTAGGATTAATCCATAATAATATCTCATCACACAGCCGACGCTATCCGGATGGTTTGCATGTTGGTCCATGATTCTATCATAGTTTAACATCACTTTCATACCTCTCCGTGTGGTGAAAGGATAAGTACTTGCAGATTTCTTAGTAGCACACTCATTTCCTGCTGATTCTCTACTTAGTGATGACCTCCTCGATGAACAAATGATAAACTTAGGGGATTCCAACATTTGCCACTAGGATATGTACTTTGATGGTATGGCTTCCTCTCAAAGAGGAAAAGAACCATGATTTACTCTTCCAGGAAAGACAGGGGTAGGATAGTTCTCGTAACTCCAGACTGCGATGTGATGGGATTCTCATACCATTTGTCCAATCTTTGTACCAACAATGAAATTGAATATGAGGCTCTGATTGCCAATCTAGAGTTAGCTGCTACACTAAGCATCCAAAATATTAATATCTTTGGGGATTCTCAGCTAGTCATCAACCAAATCGCTGGGTCCTACAAAGTCTTAATACCTAGGCTCCTCACTACCATAAGTACATCATGGAGTTGTTTTCCCAAATCCCAAAGGTTACTATTTACATGATCCCTTGAGGAGAAAACATCATAGTGGATGCTTTAGCCAAGCTTGCTAAGGAGTTGGCATGTCTGGATGATGAATCCATATCAATAAAGGTCCAAAATAGACAAGTTTTATCCCTTATTGATATCGAACTCATCAAAAAATATTCTCTTAAAGGGGAGGTTGCCATTTCAAAAAAGGATCAGGAGCTAGATTAGAGGAAACCATTCATGGATTATCTAAATAAAGGAAAACTACCTCAAGAAAAGTCACAAGCTTATCAGATGAAGCAAAAGATACTTTCTTATGCCCTTGTGGATGGTGTCTTATACCAACGATATTTCAATTATATATGGTTACATTATTTAGAAATGCATGAATCTCATAAGATCATGACTGAGGTGCACTCAAGATTATGTGGAGCTCACCAATCCGGTCCGAAGATGAAAGCCAAGATCAAGAGACTAGGATACTACTGGTCATCAATGATTATAGATTGCATGGATGTGGCTAGGCAATGCCATCAATGTCGAGTGCATGGAGTGGTCCTACATCAACCAACCAATATTCTACACCCAATATTGGCCTCATGGCCATTCGAGTGTTGGGGGTACCAAATAGTGGGTCCGATTGATCCTCTTTCTTCAAAGGGTCATCGGTTTATCATAGTTGCCATCGACTACTTTTCCAAATTGGCAGAGGCGATCTTGCTCAGAGAGATCAGAGCTCAACAAGTGCTTTAGTTGTTTAAGAACTATATCGTTAATAGATTTAGGATGCCTCATCGAATTATATCTGATAATGGTACTACATTCATGTGCACCAAGAGCAACAACTTTTCCTAGAGACACAACATTGATTGGAGATATTCTACCATCTACTACCCAAGGGAAAATGGCTTAGCAGAAGCCTTCGATAAAACTCTCATCCAAATACTAAAGAAGACACTCGACGATAACAAATGACAATGGCATGACAAGTTAGTTGAAGCTTTGTGGGCATACCACACTACCTACATAACTCCAACTCAGTTTACCCCTTTCTCCTTAATGTATGGGTTCAAAGTCATTTTACCATTAGAAGTCTAACTCCCATCATTAAGGATAGCTATGGATAGCAAGATCAGGACATAGCAGAATGCCATGTTACAGTTAGAATAGCTCGAAGGTTTGGAGGAGAGACGACTATGAGCATGCCAAAACCTCGATTTGTATAAAGCTAAAATGATTCAAGCTCACAACAAGTTGGTTTGTCCTAGAACATTTCAAGTAGGAGAGCTTATTTTAGTTCTAAGGAGACTAATTATTGCACATTGCGAGATGGGAGGCAAGTTTGAACCCACTTGGGAAGGTCTTTTTAACATAAAGAAAGCCGACCAAGGAGAATCATATCATATAATAAATCATAAGGGAGAGCATATGATGCTTCTAATCAATGGGCTCTACTTAAAGAAATATTATCCATAAAATTATGTTTGAAAATATTTATTAATAAAAACTTTATTTCAAATTCAATCTCATCATGTTGAAAGCATTTTTGTCTACAGAATCCAACATGATGTGTTTAGGGTAGGTGTAAGGAACACAAACACAAACTACACACAAAATACATATCTTTTGCCTCGGGCTACTTCAAGTTGGGATAACACCCCAGCACAACTCACTCAGTAGCTACTATAGGTCAGGTTGATTCACTACCTAGCTAGTGTATTACCCTAGTGGTCTTCTCACTTAGGAGGATGTAAGTATACTATGCTTTCCTCCTAACTTGACCTTTGTACACCTACGAGTGCCTTGTTAGTACGGTAGGCCTTACTGCACAGCCTGTAAGCTATCTCATGATGGCTTCATTTAAGAGGATATAAATCTGCTACACTTTCTTCTTGGATTAGCCTTTGTACACCGGCTGGGTTAACTATATTTGAGGTTTAGGGTAAGTCCCCTAGCGGCTCTTTTTCCTCTTGACTACTTCAAGTCTGGGTTCAGTCCTTTCTCGGGACTCCCCGCTTAGTAGTCGACCTTGGTCGGATAGCATCTGTCCAGCCGATAACAGACTATCCTGATGGTCATTTTCGTCTATGAAGATGTAAGTCTCTTACGCCTTCTTCTTAGATTGATCATCGCACACCGACGGACACCTTAGGTTGGTTGGTGTTCGTTATTTTGATAGTGACCCACTTGGTGGATACACCACTTATGATAAATGTAAGTCTGGTACACTTTCTCTTTGAGTTGGCCACTATACACCTACAAGCTTTCTTTTTAGGGATCAGGATAACCCCCCTAGCAACACCTCCCCTGTGGGCACTCTATTTGGATGATGTCCTTGCCACCCCATCTAGACACTATCCAGGTTACTATCAAATTGGGCAATTCCCCTTTCCTAGTAACCACCCCTGTGGTTTGAGATTCTGTACTACAGAAGTACAAATTCTCCCTTGGTCTAGTAAATCTGAGATAGGTCGAGGCCGATATAGCCCCTTCTCAGTGTGGTCCCTCGCACACCAATAGGGTCCATGCAAACATATAAATAAATATATATATTAACTTATGGATTAGAAGAACACACCAGCGGTACCTTTTCCCATGTAGGCATCCTATCTTTAGGGTAGCATCAGGAAGACTCCATATAGGACACACCTAACTACTCTTGAGTTGACATAAGTCCTCGATTTGTTGTGCTGCCAACAGGTCACCCCAACGGTTGTTCTTTGCCTTGGAATATGTAAGTCTGCTACGCTTTCCTCCTAACATAATCGTTGCACACGAAAAGGCAACCCTTAGGTTGGTTAGCTCTACCCTATTGCTGGTAGACTATCCGATATTGCCCCTTCTTAGTGAATCCATCACACATCGACAGGGTTCATGAATCAAAACAAACTAAATCCAATTCACACAAACCATATCAAATTGAATGAAATTAAGATAAAGTTAACTTTGAATACTTCTGAGTTGACAAAAGTCCCCAGCGACACTCACTTAGTAGTTGACCTAGGTTGGGTTTAATTTGTTGTTCTACCAACTGATCACCCCAACGGTTGTTCTTCCACTCTAGAAGATGCAAGTCTACTACGCTTTCTTCCTAGCACAACCATTGCACACTGAAAGGTAACTTTTAGGTTGGATAGTCCCACCCCATAGCCAGTGGACTATCCTTTTGGATTTTTAAATCTAAAATAGGCCATGTCCCCCATGGCTCCTTCTTAGTGGATCAATCGCATATTGATAAGGTTGTTGACCTCATTTTTAGAATGAGCTCTCAACCCCTCCACCTAAACATAAGATTCTCTTAGACACTAAGAGTTTCCTTAGTCTTAAGACACTTCTACTGATTAGGTGATCACTCAACCTAGCCCTAGAGACCTAGAAGAGTTAGTCATAGGAATAGGTCATGCTTAGGGGTGTTTGGAAAACTTGCATACCCAATAGCTTGAACCAAATCCTCACATCCTCCTTTCAAAGTCAAACTCCAAATCAAATCAAATTAAAACTCAAATCAATTCCAACTTGATAGATTTTCCCAAACTCAAGTCAATTCCAAATAATTGAAACCCATGATTGAATTCCAAATTCCCCAAAATCTTTCCTAAGTAACTTTGATTCTATCTTATGGACCTAACCTAAATCAAATCCAAATCAAATCAAATTCAAGAAGTTTTCTCATAACCCATTTATATTCTCATTTATATTCACAAATATAAATGAAATATAAATTCAAATACCCAAAATTAATTTAAAAATCAAATCCAAATCTAATGAAAATTCAACCTAAGCCTTTCAAGTCAAATTCTTAAACTTAGCCAAATCGAACTCAAATCAAGCCAAACTCTTGATTTTTCTTCATGATTCAATCAATCCTTCAATCATTAATCTAAATATAAATATAAATTTTAATCATCAATCCAAAAATCAATTCAAAACTCAAATCCAAATTCAACCCAAATCCAACATAAGCCTTTCAAGTCAAAATCTTGAACTTAGCCAAATCAAATTCAAATCAAGAAAAACCCATGATTTTTATTCATGATTCAATCAACCATTCAATCATGAATCAAAATATAAACACAAACTTCAATCATCATTCCAAAACTAAATTCAAAAATAAAATCCAAATTCAACCAAAATTCAACCTAAGTCTTTCAAGTCAAATTCTTAAACTTAGCCAAATCAAATTCAAATCAATTTGAACCCTTGATTTTTCTTCATTATTCAATCAATTCTTCAATCATGAATCCAAATATAAGCACAAACTTCAATCATCAAACCCAAACTAAATCCAAAAATCAAACCTAAGTCAAACTCATTTTCACCCTTTGAACTTGAAATTTTCAAATGAATCAAAATCCATTTGACTCCAAATCACTTACAAACATATTTATATTTCAATCATAAGTACATATGTGAGTTCAACCAAACTTGATTCAAGCTTTGATCAATTGACCCACTTAGGCTCACTTGACCCAAAGTGACATAAAGTACCCCTTTGGAGCTAAATTCTAATCCTACCAAAATTGGATTGAACTAAGCCTAACATTGTGAGCAACAATCATCATGAGATGATCAATCACTCAAATTGGGTCAAACAAAGTCAAACCTAAGGGTTGACCGAGCCAACACTTAGCCAAATTAAAACCTAAACTAGCCAAAATCTACCATAGGATAAACTGATTAAAACCATTGATTAAAACTCATTCATGATTAATATTTGAACTTGCCCAAGTCATCATTTGAGCCTAACCTAGCCCAATTAGTCACTTGACCCAAATTGACCCAACTTGACATAAAAATTCAAAATGGGTCAAAACTTAATCTAAGCCAAACTGATTGAAACCAGAATCACTTATTGAACTTGACCAAAGCCTCAATTGGCCAAGTAGACCCAACCAAGCCCAATTGATCATGAACCCAACTTAACCTAAAAGGTCATATTGAGACAAAATAAAATCAAAACAACATTGATTAGAAGCAAAGATACAAATAAATTTCAAATAATCAATGAAACCAAAACCAGCCCATGACCTAACCCAAATAGGTCAAATGGGCCAAATTGGTCAACTTGACCCATTTGACCTAAATGAAATCAAATGAACCAAATCCAAATATAAATCAAATTGAACCAAACTAATGATGCCAAAACATTTTAAATGATCATATGAACTTGACCCAACTATTGGTTTGACCTAATTTGACCAATTGGTCAACATGACCCAGGTTGATGCATTTTGATCTAAATGGGTCAACATGAGCCAAATCATATCAAATCAATTCCAAATTCATTGAAACTTGGCCCAACACATTTTTCAATAATACCAAACATACTAAAATTGAAATCCAAGCCAAATGACCATTTTATCCATAGGTCAAAGGGTAATTCTTGGCCAAATTCACTTAAAATTTTGTCAAATCCTCTTTGTAGTTACGTAACACTCTCTTAGTGAACCATGTGGATACTAGTGAGCATGGTGCTTATGACCCAATGGGTTTGAGTTAGCCAAACCCAACCCAATGGTTAAACCGACCACTCACTTGAAAATAAGCACATGGGAATCCCCCCTCCACTCAATTAAGCACATGGAAACTTCTCCACTTCCTCCTCTGGCCAAAATTGAATCACATGCCACCCTAAATGGCCTAACAAACCCATTGCATAGAAGAAATTTTATCAAAATAATAAAGGGAAGCTCTGCCGTCTGATCCACCTAGGAGGAGATATACTCCCCCTAATTTCACTTCATTCTAAGACATAAACACTCGATTGAAGCTAAGGAAGCCAGAGAAAGCAATTGCAAGCTCCTCCAAGCCTCCTAGAGCTACTTCCATTTCTCCATTTTTAGTTTCCCTTAAATCGAAAATAGGGGAGCTCCTTCAAATTTCCATCTCATCCAATACTTAACTAGAGCTCAATTCATCCTTCAAGCACCCTCGGGGGACTCAATCGAGTTGATCCAAAGCTTCATCCAAGTTCTCAAAGCACGGGAGAGGAGAGCTAGACCAAGGCTAAACCCAATTGAATCCAACCTTGGTCAATAGAAGGATATACTCAACCTTAACCTCTCAAACCTTTAACAAGGTTTCGTCTCCACTAGACGAAGCTACCTCGATGGTTGGGGGCATAG
Organism: Cymbidium sinense; assembly: GCA_021442155.1. Taxonomy (NCBI): domain Eukaryota; kingdom Viridiplantae; phylum Streptophyta; class Magnoliopsida; order Asparagales; family Orchidaceae; genus Cymbidium; species Cymbidium sinense. Next base: position 88,281,579 of record CM038227.1, on the reverse strand, counting down.
GTGATAGCCTCTGAGAAGGTACTATTCAAAATCAAGCTTAAGGTAGATTTATCTTGGTCTTTTTGAAAGAAAGATTCACTTCAGAAGAATTTGACCATTAGATCTTCATCCCTTTACTTCTTGATGGTGTCGATTGAGTTTAAGCTTATTCTAAGCTCAATCGAGCTCAGATCTTTCCTTAAATAGTGGACAGATATCCTCTCCCATAGGCAAGCTCAATGACGGATCATGGACCATTCATCCGTGCATTTTGGATGGATGGTTTTGATCAAGCCATGTATGATCCTCTAATTTATTCCTTAAGAACCATGGGCTTAATCCTGACCATCTAATCTTTGATTAGACGGTCGAGGAGAAAGCACGTAATGCCGCCGCAGACGTGGCATTGGGATGTGACAACTAAAGTGACAAATTTCATTGTGCCACGTGGAAAGCGTGCGCCTCATCAGCGGTCCACGTGATGCCGATTAGATTAGTCATAATTAGGGATTTAATTACCTAATAATCATAGAATCTTAACATATTCATAACTAAATGTAGAAAAATAAAAAAATATAAAATAAAATGGATTGTGAAGATAAGTCAATAAGGAATTCACTAAAATTGTTTCTAATTTATTTTGAACAATGATTTCTTTTCATTGGGGTTTTAGTGAGAACTTAATAACCCTAATTACTCCCTAATTACTTCATTAATTCATTTCAAAGTTCTCAGATGCATTTAGTGGGATGACCTCTACCTCCTTTATTTTTCTTGGGATTTATTGATGACCTAATTAAGGAAATCAATTAATGAATCCTTAATTACTCATCTTATTTCATAGGATTATCTTTAAAAATTAATTAGGGTGCATAAATTTACATGCTTTCATCACTTTATTTCTTTCCTAGCATGCTTAATGTGTATGTCATATGAAAATCATGCATTCATGCCTTTTAAAAATCAAATTAAAAATGAAATGTTTCCTTTATGTCAACTTGCATGTTTTGGCTAAAATAAAAATATGAATGGATATTTTCACTATTAAATCCAAAATTATTTTCAAAACTTATAAATCAAATATCACAACTGAAAATTATGCTACTTATAATTATTTATAAGCTTGCATGTGAGTACAAATATAAAGATGTGCATTGTGTGACTTTCCCTCTCTTCTCTTTTAGCATAGTTTTGAATAAAGTGTATAGTTCATTTGAAAAGAACACAACACTTGCTTAAATCCATCCCTATTCATTCCTATGTTATCACTTAAGAAGTATGTTCACACTTGCATATGTAAATTGCATAAACAAATGAAACAAATAAACATAAACTTTTTACATGACTCTCTTTTTGTGCATAAATAAATCAAACCTAATCAAATCATAAAATAAAAATCAACCAAATCAACAAAATCACTTAAATTAAACCACCCTCTAAGTTGAACATTTTCATACTTTAAAAATAGCATCCTTAAAGCCTAGCTATGCATACCACTCAAACCTTAAATAACATACACAATAGACTAAGTCACCACTTCTAGCTTTAGGTTAGGGTGGTGCATAGTTTAATGTTTGCTTTTGTTTCGTGATGTATTATTTTAGTCAAGGTGTTAGGGTGTATGTGCATAGACAGAATGGTAGGGCTATCTTAGTCTCGGCTACCCAATTTATTTTTGGGTTTGTGTGGTGGAGCCCGACCAGAAATAGCCTCTTATTCTTTTGCGCTAGCTTTATAAATTGATTGATGTTTGTTTAGTTTGTGCATTAAGATGACATCTTTTCCTAGTTTCTTTCTTGCTTTGATGTATAGTATGGATGATGATTAGGCTCTTATGAAAATAAATTTTCTATCCAACTAATCAATTCAAATTAAAAATAAACAACTCATAACTTCAAATAAAGCCTAAGTTATAAATCAATATAAAAGAATTAGCAACCCCTTAGCTGGATGTTGTATTACTTTTCTCACATCATGCAGAAAAAGTATATTATTTCACTCTTGATTGGAGAAAAAGTATATTATTTCACTCTTGATTGGAGGGCTTCCACCTTTGCTAGAGTACTTAGCTTGACCTTTGAGATCTATGGTGAAAATACACCTTATCTTGCTAATTTTGGCCCATAATCTAATTTCTCAGGCATTAGGCATATGAATCCTAAAGCCTATGTCAAATTAATTGTCCAAAAATAAAAATAAAATGTGAAAAAATTTGCATTAGATTTAAGTCATTAAATCATGCTTGTTGACCTCATTTTAGAATGAGTTCTCAACCCCTCCATCTTAGACATAGGACTTCTCTTTGACTTTAAGAGTTCCTTAGTCTTAAGACACATCTAATGATTAGGTGGGAAATCAACCTAACCCTAGAGACTTAGAAGAGTTAGTCATAGGAATAGGTCATGCCTTAGGGGTGTTAGGAAATTTTGCTTACCCTTAGCTTGAACCATTCCTCACTTTCCTTCCTTCAAGTCAAACCCCAAATCAATCTTATTTGATTTTCTCCAAACTCAAATCAACTCCATGTGATTGAAATCCATGAATGAAATTCTTAAGTCCAAATCTTTCTTAAGTCCTTAATTTTCTTTTAAGAACTTAGCCTAAATCATGATCAAACCAATTCAAACTCATGAGATTTTCTCATAGTTCATTTATATTCACATATATAAATGAAATATAAATTCAAACTAATTAAACTAAACTCAAAATTCAAAATCAATTCATAAAATTTCCTAAGTCCTTTAAATTTTCCTTCATGAACTTAGCCAAAATCAACTCAAAATTAATTCAAATTCATGGGATCCTCTCATAACTCATTTATATTCACATATATAAATGAAATATAAATATAAATCCAAAATTCAAATCCCTACTCCAAAATTTCCTAAGTCCTTTAAATTCCTTTTAATGGAGTTAGCCTAAATCATGATCAAATCGCTTCAAATTCATCAAATTTTCTAATGACCCATTTATACTCTCATTTATATTCACATATATAAATGAAATATAAATTCAAACAATCAAAACCACTTCGAAAATAAAACTCACATCCATTCAAAATCCAACCTAAGCCTTTTAGGTCAAAATCCTGAACTTAGCCAAATCAATTTCAAATCAAGCCAAACTCTTATTTTTCATTCATGAATCAATCAACTCTACAATTATGAATCCAAATATAAATACAAACTTCAATCACTTAATGAAAATCCAATTCAAAATCAAAGCCAAAATCCATTCTTGTTCTTCCTTTGAACATGAAATTATCAAATGGATTTTGACTTCAAACCACTTGTAAATGGATTTATATTTCAATCATAAGTCCATATACAAGTCCAATCAAACTCAAATCAAGCTTTGACCAAGCCATTTGACCCACTTAGGCTCACTTGACCCAAAGTGACCTAAAGTACCCTTATGAGCCAAATTCTAATCCTAACCAAATTAGATTGATTCAAAATCACCTATGCCTCTCATCATGATCAACAATCATCATGGGATGATCAATCAATCAAAGTCAAACCAAGGGTTGACCAACAACACTAGCCAAAATGAAACCTAACAAATCCAAAATCCACTATAGGCCAAATTGATTGAAACCAATGATCTAAGTTCATTCATGAACTATGTTTGAACTTGACCAAGTTTTGAGTCAACTAGCCTACACTTGACCTGTTGACCCAACTTGACCTAAGTCAAAATGTGTCAAAACTTGATCTAAGCCAAATTGATTGAAACTAATGGGCCAAGTTCATTCCAAATCACTTGTTGAACTTGACCAAAGCCTCAATTGGCCAACTAGACCTAACCTAGCCTAATTGACCTTGAACCCAACTTGACCTAAAAGGGTCATGTTGAGTCAAATTCAAACTTGACCAAAATTGATTGGAAACAAAGATACTAATCCATTTCATAAGATTAACCAAACTTAAACCTACCCATGACCTAGCTTAAATAGGTCAAATGGGTCAAATTGGTCAACTTGACTCATTTGACCTAAATGAAGTCATATGAGCCAAACTCAAAACTAAACCAAATCAATCCAGCCACCAAAAGATTTTCAAATGGTCATATGAACTTGACCCAACCCTTGGTTTGACCCACTTGAATTAATTGGTCAACTTGACCCAAGTTGACCCATTTTGACCTAAATGGGTCAACATGAGCCAAACCATATCAAATGAACTCCAAATCAATGAAACTTGGCCAAACCTATTTTCTCAACATACCCAACATATTCAAATTCAAAATCATAAATGACCATTCTACCCTAGGCCATAGAACAAATTTTGGTCAAATCCATGGGAATTTGGTCAAGCCTCTTCATATCACTGATACCTTCCTAATAGGTCAAGGAACCCATGGAGGGTGGTGCACCCAACCCAATGGGTTTGGGTCAGCCCAAATGGACCCAAGGCCAAAACCGAGCACATGGCTCAAATTGGCCATGCATGAAACCTCCCTCCACTCAATTTGAAGCACATGGGAGGTTACCAATCCACTCCTTAGCCCAAACCAACCATGTGCCAACTAATAGCTCAAATACCCTTTCAATCTTATCAATGATCAAAAGAGAGCTGCATCCTGCCATAGGAGATATACCCCCAATTCACTTAATTCATCTCATTGTCGATTGAGTGTTAGATTCATAGAAAGCATCTTGAGTGTTCCTAAGCTTCCTAGGGATTTGAAATTCCATTCTATTTTCTTCAAGAAAATAGGGAGCTCCATTGATTTCCAAACTTCCTCCACACTACACCAATCAATTCCTTTGCACACTCCACCCGAGGAAGTCGAGCTTGCCAAGCTCTCTCAAGTTCCAAAGGCAAGGAAAGGCTCACCTAGATCAAACCCAGGAGCTGAGGGGTTGGTCCATGAGAAGCTACTCAACCTCAAGAGCTTTTCACCATAGCTTCATCTCAACCGCATGAAGCTCCTCTGGGAATCAAGCACGATCACCTCCCGGTTAGATTTTATCATTAAACTCTATAGGTGTTGGTCCTTTGTGAAAGAAAGTTAATGGCATGAAGTTTTAAACCATTGATGATCTACATTGCTTGATGATGGTGTGTGCATGATTTTCCTAATCCAAGCTCAATCGAGCTCGCTCTAGATCATGGACGATCTCCATAGTTCATGGAAGATAGGATCCACCATCCATCCATGCATTTTGGATGGATGGAGATTAAACACATTTTAAATCTTATTTATCCTTTAAAATTGTGGGGCTTGATCTTCAATTGATCGAACAACGGACAAAATCATCACGCCAATGTGTGTGAGGACAACTTTAAGTGGTCGCTTGACACATGGAAAGCGTTGACTCAATCGCATGTCATGCCATGGGGTTAAGATTAATTAGGTTTTAATAATTTAATTAACCTCTAAACTTCAAAATTCATATCTTCAAAGAAAAATAAAAATATGAGGTAAATTGCTATTAAAAAGATAATTCAACCTAGAATATTTTAAAATTGTTTTAATGGATTTTGAATTATATCTTTCTCTAATTTTGTTTTAATGGAAATCTTAATTTCTAATTACTCATTAATTCTCATTAATCTCAAACTTCTTGGGTATATTTTGGGATGCTTCTACCTCCCTAATTTTCTTGGGATTTATTGGCTTAATTGAGGAATTACAAATGCATTTCCTAATTACCCCTTTATGTAATTAAGATAATTAAGGGGTTTGATTAGTGTTTAATCCCTTATTAAAGTTGATTAAGGTTTGATCCAATGAATAGAGGTTTAGGAGAATTTTGGCATTTCCCCAAGCTATTCCTAAACCCCTTTTCTTTCTTAATCCTCTCTTAATTAAGGTAATTCATTAATTACCCTTAATTAATTTCTTAAAATTCTAAAACTTTCCAAACTTAATTAATCTACTTTGGGTAGATGCTTAGTGTTCAAGAGCCTAAGTTCATTAAGGAAATCAAAACTCAACTCATATGTGTGAGGGTGTTTTGAAATTACTTAAGTTAAACCCCTTAGCTTAATTAACCATTAATCATGAGCCAAATTGCATTAGGCCCCTTTTCTTCCTAGGTGCATTGCAAATTTAAATTCCTTGTGAGATTTTATGTCATCTCATTGGCTCATAATTATTTGGTTAACTATGCTAAGGTGGTGGTAAGGGTAATTAACATGCTTAATTCATACCTTAACCTAATCAAAATATAAAATGAATCTAATCATCTAAAAATTAAAAAAAAAATGTCAAACACATGTGGAATGGGTTAGGAACAGTAAACTAAATCACATTTTCAAAATTAAATCAAACTCAAATCAAACAAAAAATCATATTAAATAACTTTGATTTACTTTAAGCTTTCTTATTTCATAAGATTGTCTTTAGGATTTAATTGAAGTGAATGTGTTTACATGCTTTCATTACTTTAATTCTTTCCTAACATGTTAAATATGTGTTTCATGTGGTTTCATGCATCCATACTTTCCAAAATTCAAATTTAAAATGAAAATCTTACTTTATGTCAAATTTGTATGTGTTGACTAAAGTAAGAATATGAGTGACTATTATTATTATTATTATTAAATTCAAATTATTTTTAAAATATAAGAATAAATTATCAAAATTGAAAGTGCGTTACTTATATCTTAATTATAAGTTTGCATGTGAGTAAAATATAAGGATGTTTAGTGAGGTTTCCTTCTCTCTCTTTAGTATAGTTTTGAATAGGATGGTTCATTTGAAAAGAACCTAACACTTGCCTAATTCTATATCCTATTCATTCCCATACTATCACTTAAGAAGGATACCTATGCTTGCACATATAAATTGCATAAACAAAATAAATCAACTAATATAAATTTTTGCATTCTTTCTTTTCCATTCTTTTGTACACATGTTTGTATTTAAGGAAAGTGGTATATTAGACCGACAACCCAGTTGTGAGGCTTTAAGTAGCCCTAAGTAGGTCTTGTACCTTACACCTCTCGTTAACAATGGCGCTCACTTATGCCTTTCTTACTTTCATGTGTGCATGTGAAAATTGGATAAGAAATCCTTTTTCTACTTAATGAAAGTCATGCATCATAAACTTCAAATTTCTTAAATGAATACTTAGCATGCATCATAAAGTGTGTTAACATTCTCATTTGTGTATAGATATGCTTAGACTTCATATGCATGTTATACATGTTGGGAAAGAAATGAAGTGATGTATTTGTGAATTTAGTTCATTTTACTTAATCTTAAAATGTCTTTCTTTTGAATAGGTTTCTTTAGAGTTCATATAAACTTAGGATTAATAAAACACTAATTAAAAACATTCACTAAAAACTAAAATATGAAATTTGTTTTAGAAATTACTTAGGTTAGGGAAGGAAAGAGAAGTTCTCTTCTTCTTCTCTTATAACTTAGTAATTAATTGTAGATTCATTTGAACCTAATCAAACATAAAAAAAATAAAATCAACAAAAATAATCACTTAAATGAAACCCTCCTCTAAGTTGAACATGCTTCACACTTAGAATTCTAAAGCCATAACTAAGCATACCACACAAACCTCAAAGCACACACATTACTAAGTCACTACTTCTAGCTTTAGGTTAGGGTGTGCATGATTTGATGCTTTTTTTTGTGATATATGTTTTAGATGTTAGATGTATGTGTGTAGAATGAATGGTACATTTAGTTTAACCATTATATTTTGTGGGATTGTGCTTAAGGGGCGCTGTAATAAATAAAAATATAAATACTTTTGCATAAGTGCTTATACCTTAAGCATAATCTAATAGTGGTGGACTTAGTCACCCATATGTGGGGTGATAAGTCTAAATATACATACTTGAGATTTGGTGGTTTGTTTAGCTAACCTTTTTTTATAGGTGTTAGCTAGATATACTTTTTTCTTTTCATATAATTTTTACAACTAGGATTTTGGAATGATTGTTATGGGGATTAGGATAAACATTGGTCATAAGATCTCATCTTATGCACCATGTGAAGCCTTGGAGCATCCACCTTCCAACCATCCAAAAGAAGGAACCAAAGAAGAAAGAAAAAAGAAGAAGAAAGAAGAAAAGAAGAATGAAGAAATGAAGCTTGAAGACCCCCATAATAATGAATTCCTTGCTTAATTGTATTCAATTCATTTGTAATCTGGGTTGTATAAGGGTATAGCTCGGCTACCCAATTTGTTTTCGAGTTTGTGTAGTGGTACCCGACCACAATGACCAGTTATTCTTTTACGATTAGCTTTATAAATTGATTGATGATTTATTTAGCTTGTGCATTAAGTGACATCTTTTCCCTAATTTCTTCCTTGCTTTATGTATGGCTTGGATTTGGATTAGGCTCTTAGGGAAAATAACTTTTTTACCAAATCTAACAACTCAAAACTAAAAGTAAAGAACTCATAACCTCACATAAACCTTCGGCTAAAATCAAGATAAAAGCATTAGCAACTACTTAGCTGGATGGATACTTCTTTTATAACATCATGCATAAATACATATTGTTTCACTCTTGATTGGAGGGCTTCCACCTTTGCTAGAAAAACTTGGCTTGACCTTTGAGAGCCATGGTGGAAACACACCTCCTCCCTTCTCGCTAATTTTGGCCATTAACTTTATTTCTCATGCATTAAGCATATGAATCCTATTAGTCGGAGTCAAAATGGTTGTCCAAAAATGAAAATAAAAATGAAATCTGAATTGCAATAGATTTAGATCATTTGAAGCATGTCTTTACATGATCTAGTATTTTTAGAGAGTGAGTTTAAGGACTTAGTCTCTTTCTAAATAAATAACATAACTATCGCATAAAGCATTGACTTGCCTACATGAATTTAAAATCATAGGGAGTTAGTTGGCCACCCCAAGCATTGTAAGTCCAAGCAATGGGTGGTTTGTCCTCTCTTGTGGAGGAAAACTAAAATACCCATTTTCCTTAGATTTAGGTTGTTTTCACCCTGCCAAAGCTCCCTAGATTTAGGTTAGAGGTTGCTTCTCCCTTTGTGGGCCATAAGCATAAACCTCTTAGGCATTTCTATAATATTGTGTTATGGAATTATAAGTCCTAAATTTATAATGAAAATTCAACTCAAACAATTAAATCAATTTCAAAAATGTAAAGCCCAACATAGATAGTTTGAGATGCTCACAGTTTCTAGCATCATGGGCATCTCCTACATATCTTCTTTTGGCTCAATAATAACTCCTTCTCTTTGATCAATCTCACTTGATCTTCAAAAATAAACTAATTGATTGATAGTCCTACCTATTGAAATCTGTGGAGGCAATGATAATTTACCTTAATTGAGATTATTCCTAAAGAATCCTGTCCCTTAAGATGTAATTAACTATGGGGGCTTGCCTCTGTAGGAAACTTAATGAACCTAGTTTAAAATAAACCCTACTTTACTTTTTCATGTAAAGTAGGGAAAGAATCTTTGGTACATATGTAGACCCATTGTCCTTAGTAGTCCTTATTCGGGTGATGAGGTCCATTGTAGGGTGGTGACTTCTATCTTTCAAAATAGTACACCTCTCTTCAATGTCATACCCGATCATCTCAATATTCATGATCATGGTGTCCCAACAAGTGTAATATTTATTTTCATTTATCCTCTTCAAAAAAGAAATGAAGGCAAATATATTTTCACCACAATGCCCTACATGATATAGTCTCATAGGGAGTTTGTTTAAGGACTTAGTCTCTTTTGAAATAAATAATAACTTAGCTATCTTACAAAAGCATATGACTTGCCTACATGTATTCAAAACTATAGGAGGATTTAGTTGGTGACCACCTGTGCTTCTAAGTCTCAGTGGTTTATCCTCTTGTGGAGGTAAACCAAATACCCATTTTTGCCTTAGATTTAAGTCCGCTTTGGCCTTGCCAAAGTCCCTAGATTTAGGTTGAGGTTGTTACTTCTTTAAAAAGCATAAATCCTCATCAGCATTTCGACCTTGTATCATGGAATTGTAAGCATTAACTTTCTAAAAAAAATTCAGCTCAAATAAATCAATTCAATTTCAAAAATATAAAGCCAACCATAGGATAGTTTGGGATGCTTACAAGGCTTCATTGTATCCTAAACATCCCCTGCTTATCTTCATTTGGTTTCGATAAGAACTAGCTCCTCTTGATCAATCCCACCTAGTTTCTAAAAATAAACTAATTGATTAATAGTTCTACCTTTCAAAATCTTTGGAGACCATGATCATTTACCTTAATCGAGAGTATTCTTAAGGAATCATGTTTCTTAGATGTAATTAACTATCTTTCCCATAAACTTAATGAACCCATTTAAAATAAATCCTATTTTACTTTCATGTAAAGTAGGAAATAATCTTGGTACATTCAAGACCCATAGTCCTAGAGTCCTTATTAAGGTGATTAGTCCATTGTAGGGTGGTGACTTCTATCTCTCAAGATAGTACAATTTCCTCAATGTCATTCATCACCCTAATAAGAACATCATGATCTAAATGTCCCTTGTGTTATATATATTTATGTTTTCATTTATCCTTTTTCCAAAAGGGATAAAGGTAGAATATATAAATATTTTCACCACATTTTTCTCATGAAGGGAAAGGTTCCTCTCTCCATCTTTGGTAAATGATCATTGTCTCCAAGTATCGATAGGTTTGCACTTTGTATAAATCCAAAACTATCTTCTTTTTTTGCACTAGCTTATTTCATCCTTAAGTTAAGCTAGCCAACATCTTTAGGTTTTAGGATCTCACCCCGTGTTGGTCTTAAAACCCTTGTTGGGTTCCCCAATAGGTGAAAATAAAAATTTAATGAAATGAAAATAATTAAAGACTTCCTCCTTACCATTTTTATGGTAAGGAAAGGTTCATTATAAAAATAAGACAAAATAAATCCTTCATAAAAGTCTTGCTTTTCAAAAGCACTTTTTCAAAATACATTTAATAAAATATTCGAACTACATCTAATAATTTTCATAATTATTACATGTAAGAACATTTCAAAAATATAACTGATAATTATGTTTTCAAAAAGCACAAAATTTGATGACTTCATTCAATATATCCAAATGTGTTATGGATTTCATCTTCAAACAAAATCATAACTTTGAATTTCACTCAACACATTCCACATTTTGTTAATTTTCTTTCAAAAGCACATATGAAACCTCTCCATTCAATATACCCACATTTATTGAATGGAGGTTTCATTTCCAATTAAAATTTAAAAAAGAAAATCAATTTTCAAAAAGCACATATGAAACTTCTCCATTCAATATACCCACATTAATTGAATGAAAGTTTTATTTCCAATAAAAAAATCAAATTTCAAAAGGCACATATGAAACCTCTGCATTCAATATACCCACATTTATTGAATGGAAGTTTCATTTCCAATCAAAAAAAATATCAATTTTCAAAAACACATATGAAACTTTTCCCTTCAATATACCCACATTTATTGAATGGAGGTTTCATTTCCAATCAAAATCAAAAATAAACTTAAAAAAAAGCACATATGAAACCTCTCCATTCAATATACCCACATTTGTTGAATGGAAGTTTCATTTCAATTAAAATAAAAAAAAATAAACTTTCAAAAGCATACATGACATTCATTCAATATACCCAAATTTATTGAATGAAGATTTCATTTCCAAATAAAATGACACATTTTGAAATCCACTATATTTCATATATGATTAGTTGGAATTTCCTCTTTCAAAAGAAAAGCAATAATCACAAAAACTACATCAAAATGAAACATAATTGATTTCCATTTACATACCCAAATTTGTTAAATGGAAATCTCTCTCCAAAATCAATAAAATAAAAAAAAAATTTTAAACACATTTGGAACTTCATTTAGCATACCACATTTGCTAAAAGTGAAGTCCCCATTTTCAAAACAAAATTCAATACACATTTGGAACTTCATTTTAGCATACTACATTTGTTAAAGTGAAGTCTCCATTTTCAAAAAAAAATTTACAACAAATTTTTGGAATTTCATTTAGCATACTCAAATTTGCTAAGTGAAATCTCCATTTCATAAAATTCAAAGCACATTGGAACTTCATTTTAGCATACCATATTTGCTAAAGTGACGTCTCCATTTTCAAAATAAAAAGAAACACATAAGGATTTTCTTAACATACCCAAATTTGCTAAGAATCCTTTTCAAAATCAAATCAAAAATAAAAAATAAACACATTAGGATTTCCTTAGCATACTTAAATTTGTTAAGATTCCTATTTTCAAAAAATTTCATAAAAAAACAAAACACATTAGGATTTACTTAGCATACCTAAATTTGCTAAGAATCCTATTTTCAAAAAATCAAAACAAACACATGGATTCTTCATTTAGCATACCAAAATTTGCTAAATGAGGATTCCATTTTCAAAATCACAAATGATTCACAAACAAAGCAAACAATGAAAAGAAGAAATTGTTTTTCAAACATCTCACTTAGCATACCCAAATTTGCTAAGTGAGTAAATTCAAAAAATCTCAAATCAAAACAATCAATTGACCCTTACTTTAACATACTCAAATTTGTTAAATGAAAGGGTCCTCAAAATTAAAATTCAAATTCAAACATGAACCTATGGAAGCATCTCTCAAAATATTTGAATCATTTTCAACATACCCAAATTTGTTGAAAGTGGATTCTACATTCAAAATTCCCTTCAATCAATCTCAAATCTCTTCTAAATCATTTGCCCCACTTAACACTTTCAAGTTATGTGGGTTAAAAATTCAAAATTCAAAAAAAATCAACAAAATAGAAATGATTCAAGTTTATTTTCAATATCAAGACTTTCACAACGCACAATTTAGTTCAGCTTCACTAATGCAATAGATTGTGTTCATGTTTCCCCATGGATGGATTTGGCCTTGGATCATAGCCTTCCATGATCTAACTATGCCCACCTCATCCACTTCGGAGGCTGAGGTCAAGATTACATGTGAGGGAACCCCCTCATGATAGTAAGCAGGAGCATGGTGACCGGGTAGAGCCTCATCCGTGAACATGCCATCGATTTAGAGATTCCTCGCTAAGAGGAAGGCTATGGCACTCATAGAAGAGTATCAGCCCGCATTGTTCCCCATGTTGTCCCAGGCAAGCACTCATTTGCACCTTCCAAGGGGAAGGCTCCTTCTGGATTGTCTCCCTCCCCTTTAAGGTTGGGTTAAACTCCTACTTTTCTTGAACTACCCAGACTCAACACAGAAACAAGAATCACATGATCAAGTGGTATCACACTGATTGCAGGGAGGGAGGCGCTACTTACATTATGTGGGAGTTCAGATGGTTTCTACTGGAAAAAAACTAGTTCCATCCTCTCTGGTCTCAGAGAGGATGTTAGAGGATTCGCTCATCTCCACTGTCAGCCAGCATTTGGTGAGAGCAGAGGTCGCATGCCCCGACCTTTAGAGGCCTGAGTGACCTATGGAGTTGGCTCAATTTGATTTGAGATCCATCCCAAGCGGAAAGCCTAGCAAGAGAAGGCTAGAGAGGACCATACATCAATTCATGTTACAGGAGAGGAGAGGTAAATGGCACCGACTTGTGATTTTCTATATTCCAGCACCCACCATACTAACAATATCTTACTCACAGGGAGCACACATCATAGGAGAGGAGCTTCTATCCTAAGAGAGTCTGTGGTGTCTCCACCACACCGCTCTTCTCCACGCTCACTATCTCATGTACATGTCTCAGCATCTACTATTCTAGCCAAGGCCATGAAGGCCACATCGAGGGAGAATAGAACCCCATTGGTGATCCAGCTATGATCGAGAGATGCCATCCCATGTACACCACCGATTGTGGTGAGGCTGAGCTCTCCTGCTCGACCTTCTTCCCCAGTCATCATGAAGAAGGAATGGCGACCTTGAAGTATTATAGTCATCCCATCACCACCACCCCCATGTGGGTGAGATAGATGGGAGGAGACAGCTCTTGCCCCTATGGTCATAAATCCTCCTGGGAGTACCACTCCACCCATCTAGTAGTTAGAGTATCTTTCCTCTAGTGAGTAGTCCTCACCGTGACTCACAAACAAGAGGTTAGTGCTCTCACATGATAAGTGACCCTATCACCTTAACATCTTCATGCTCAGATTTGACCGATCCCTAGATGAGAATAACTCATTATCATGGAGAAGAAGAAAATCTTGGATATGATTAGAGGATGAAAAGGTTAGCTGATCCCAATGAAGATGATCTATTGAGATTCTGGGGTACACATGGTGAGATCTCTCTCTTCATAGTAGAACTTTGGAAGGATTGATGCAGTGAAAGACAACCTACTTCACCCAACACCTCCTCACAAAATAAAAAAGATGAATAAATATATAGGATGAGAAGAGCCAAGGACTTGTTAGCGAATCTTAACTTCAAAATAAGCTAATTCATCCTATTATAGAGACTAGCCGAGTTAGGTGCATGTCTTGCTTCCAGCCAAGACTTTACCTCCGAGCAAGGTAGCACTAGCATGGGAAGGTAGTGGAAAGTACCTCCATACAAGAAAAAGATATCAAAATCCATGGTTGAGCAAAGAGAGAAGCATTGGCTCAAGCTGGGAGGATCATCCAAAGGGTAGACCCTACCTAGAAGAATTTGACATCCAATATCCCAAGGGTTTGCCACCTTCTTCAAGAGTTTGATGTAGTGGGAACCCAGGCAAGATATTACCCATTTGTGGATAGTTATTGCAATGCTTGGCAATGGAACTTCACTCTTCCATCTCTAGTAGTGATAGCTTTGATATGCTGAACTTCCCAACAGTTCAGCAAAGACTTTTGCTGAGTTTGAGCAACTCTTCATCAAGAGATTTGCTGGAGCTCAGTAAAGAGTGACTATAGGTGATCTTGTTGTGACTCAAAAAAATCTCGGTGAGTCCCTCATTGATTACATTCTCATATGGTATAATTTGAGTATGAAATGTGAACGACAGCTGTCTGAATAGCATGTCATTGAGATTCTTCTTAAGAATATCCATGGCCCAGTCACCTTCATGCCCAAAGGTTTTACCATCAAAATATTGATAAGCTAATCAACAAGATGACTAACTTACAAGGAGAGGCCAAAGCCTTTTCAAGACTAATCAACAAAAGAAACCAGAAGTTAGAGAAGTGAGCAAAGGGTAGATAAGGGGAAACAACCATCTAGACCGCTTGAGAGAGACCTCATGCTCACAACCACTTCACCTCCTCTACCACCATCGAGGTAGCCCTATCGACCGCCACCATAGCCTCCATGGCCTACACTGCCTTCTCCCACCATCATCAAGTGACACATACCCACGCCAGCTACGGTCCACCTACTCTTTTGGATAAACTTAATAAGCCTTATTCATTTAAGAGGGAGATAAACCCGGACCTAGGAGACCGAAGGAAGTGGGCAAAAGCAATGATCCTAACTTTTTCCCCTACCACTATATGCTAGGTCATATTTTGGAAGATTGCTTCACATTCAAGGATTAGCTTGAACATAGCTTCAAAGCCAGTGCTATAGTTATCCCGAAGGCATACCTTATGGAACAACCATCTAGTTCCATTAGCGTAATCCTTGGGGATACTTGCGATCCTTTCAAACCCAAAGAAGGTTAGGATATCTCCTTATCTCATACCTCTAAGAAAATCATCTACAAAATCAAGAAACTGTGTGCTCGAGCAACCTCAACATAAAGGAAGGTTTGCAAGTTGCCAGCAACTCAAGGAAAGGGGTAGAACAGTGTGCACTAGATAGCCAAGATACCATCGATCGGTACCTCCCACCAATTACAAGCCACTACATCAATGACTACCTCTAATTCATCTAGCTCTTCTAGAAGACATCTTGTATCGGCGGATGAGGGCATCAAATCCTCACCCCATTTTACTTGATTTCTACTTTGTACCTCCTTCAAAAATCTAAGAAATTGAAGAATAAAGCTAGCTTGAATTATATCGTGTCACTTTTGATGGGTTGTCTTCTATTCTAATGATAACTCTTCAAGCCTAAACAACAATTATAACAATTTGATCTTCCTCTTTTGATTTAGAGTTGGACTTCCTTCTAAATACTATGGGTTCCTCTTGAGATAGACTTGGAATCATGATTTGAGGGTCCCATAGAGAGGTGAGCTGATGCGTGGTAGAATCTTCCATTACCCTACCACAAGAGATCACCGAAGTCAACCTTCGTAGTGGCAATGTTCTACCTCCTAAGGAAGTACCTCAAGATAGAGGAAAATAAGTCATTGATTTAGAGGATCGAGAAGCCCCTCCACAGCATGCTCTACCCTTGGATATGCTTGCGGATGTTCAATCCAAGGTGGACTATAATGTCCTCTCTCACCTAAGAAAGTTGCTATCTATGCGAAGCATATATGATGCCCTTATCTTATCCAAAGAGATGAGGGAATCATTAATCAAGGCTCTTATTGATCTAGAGATATGCTTATGATCATTGTGAGGAGACATTATTATTCAAAGAAGCGAGATCACCTTCAGATGAAGACCTTCGGGACATGGAGCACAACCATCCCCTCTACATTATATGACATGGGCGATTCGCTATCCGAGTTCTCATGGATCTAGTGCATCATGAACATTATGAGTCTAAAGACCCTTGCCTATTTGAGATTGACATCTCCACACTCAAGGAGATCGAAATGTTGAGAGGATTCAATGAACAAGGTGAGAGGGCTTTAGGTTCTAGTGTTACCTTTGGAGATAGGTGAAAAGAAGCCAAGTTTTATATCATTGATTCAAATGTTTCATTCACGCTTTGCTCGAGCCTTGGATACAAGATGATCCATCCTCCCTCCGCTGCATCAAGTTCGTGAAGGATGGGATTGAATAATGTGTCAAGAGATGAAAAGCCATTTTCAGAGAGGTTGAGATATATGAGGATGCATGTACTATCTTCTTAAAAACACCTTTCTCATGAACTTGGACAAATTCAAATGCAAAAGAAAAAAGAAGAAAAAGAAAGAGAAAATAAAAAGAAAGAGAAAAGAAAATGAAAGTCCAAGTGATGAAGAAAAGGAAATTGAAGAAGAAGATCGATATCACATTCCACCCATAGTTCATTCCATCATATGGACATGTGGGTAGATGACTCAACCTCCACTAGGCAGGCAAAAAAATAGGTAGCCCCAGAGTTTGGTTGGCCATCAACCAATGGTTCCATTCATAGGAGTACCCCTACTATTCACATAGACTTGGAATCTAGTGCAAAGGATGAGTCTAATGTGATTAGCATACCACCAACCCCTCTCTGGTTCCATTGGAGGTGACACTTCGACATGATGAACCAATGCTCACAAAGTATGAAAGTATTCAAATCAAATAAACGTGAAACTATCAGACAATAGTTAGGAACCTTAGTCTAACCTCACTTTCACCTAAAAAAGCTAAAGGTTTAGTAGTTAAGGAAGCCCCTCAGTCTTCTAGGGATGTCAAGCCAAAGAGATTCTTTTTGGAATCATCATCCTCAAGTCCTAAAGTTGATGCAGAACTTGAGGATGATTCATATAAAGAATTAATGGAATTGCCTCTTGATTGGTATTCGCTTTGTCTTCTTAATCTTGCAAAGAAAGGTTTGATTCCTTATTCATGGTCTAAGCATATAGTCGAGTACCCAAAAAGCTATGGAACAACAGAGGTGAAGCACAATCAAGAGGACTAGGATTTGTATAAGGGTTCAATCGATGATGAAGATTATTATTAGTTGTTAACCATCTAGAGTCTGATAGTTCTTTTCACACAAACCAACTCTTATGAGAATGTGTGTTTAGAAACTTTAGATAATCCGATGATCTCAAATCAAAGATGCACTGTAATTTGAAGAGATCCATTCAACAATTGACAAGCATAAAGAAATCAACCTCAGAATAGAAGAAAATCCACACCTGACATACATCAGTTTGTTGTTGAATGACGAAGAAACTAATGGCTTACTTAGGCTATTGATTGAGTTTAAAGACTGCTTTGCATGGAGTTATGAAGAAATGCCTAGATTATCTCCTGACAAAACAGTCCACAAACTAGCAATAGATCTTAGCGCTAACCCTATCAAGCAAGCTCTTAGACATATGTGATTAGAAATTGAACAACAGATAATTTTTGAAGTCAAGAAAATTGATCGATGCTGGTTTCATGATAAAAGAAAAATATCCTACCTGGTTAGCCAGTGTTATCCCAGTTAAGAAGAAGAATGGCCAAGTTCTCATATATGTCAATTTCAGAGACTTAAATAAGGAATGTCATAAGGATGAGTTTTCTCTTCCTATACTAAATTTAATGGTGGACATCGCCTCATCTTATGCAATTTTCTCCTTCATGGATGAGTCATCTTGCTATAACAAAATCAAGATGAAGATGAAAGAAACACCGCTTTGAACCCCGATCAATCTATTGTTATGTGTCATGCTTTTGGCCTTAAAAATACTGGTGCTACACACTAACGGGCCATGACTCAGATCTTCAATGAACTCATCCATCGTCATGTTGAGTGTTATGCTGATGATCTAGTAGTTAAGAGCAAGGAAAAGGAAGACCATCTCTTTGATTTAAGAGTAGTTTTCGAATGGTTAAGACAATATAACCTTAAAATGAATCTCCTGAAGTATTCATTTGGAGTAGCTTCAAAGAAATTTCTTGGGTTTATTGTCAGATATCGGGGAATAGAAATAGATCTAGAAAAGATCAAAGGTATCTTAGAAATGCCACCTCCTAAAAGATTAACTCAACTGAGATCCTTCTAAGGACGGTTGGAATATTTGAGATGCTTTATCTCCAACCTATTGGGGAGATGTAAGCCATTTCAGCACTTATCAAAATGGATGCCAAGTTCAAGTGGGATGATAAGTTCAATATGCCTTCGAAGATATCAAGATTTGGTGAACCACCAAAGTACCCCTATCATGGGCGTGCCACTCATCCTACACCGCCGCATTGGATGACTCTCTGACTTATCCAATGCACTCATTCCCAAGCCAATGAGAAGGAAGTTTCTCTACTACCTCAGTCATCATCTAATTCTTACTAAAGTGAACTGCCCACCTATCGAGAAATATTTCCTAGCTTTGATCTTTGCATCTTAGAAGCTACGACACTATATGCTTTCTCATAAGGTGAACTTGATTTCTAAAACCAATCTCATTGCAGTATCTTATTACACGACCAATGCTATCCGAACATTTGGCACATTGGTCCATGATTATCTCACAATTTGATTTCACATTCATACCTCCATGTGTAAAGACAAGCACTAGTGATTTCTTAGCAGACACCACTTCTCCCGATTCCCTTAGTGATGATCTCCCAACAAATCATGAACTTAGGGGAGATCGATAATCACCGATGGAAGATGTATTTTGATGGTGTGGCTTTCATTCATAAAGGAGAAGCACCATGATCTACTCTTCCAGAAAAAGTAGGGGTAAGAATAGTTCTCTTAAATCTAGACCATGATGTGATACGATTCTCATACTATCTCCAACCGCACCAATAAATGAGTATGAGGCTTGATTATGCCGAGTTAGCTATCACTGTCTCAAGAGCATCAACATCTATGGGGATTCTCAGTTGGTCATGAATCAGATTGTTGAGTCCAACAAGATTCTCAAACTTAAGCTTCATCATTACCACGAGTATACCATAAAGCTGGTGGCCTAGATCCCTAAAGTCACCATCTACAAGGTTCCCCGAGTAGAGAATGAAATTGGCCAAACTTGCCAAAGAATTAGTATGTCTGGAAGATGAGTCCATTTCAATAAGGGTCAAAAATAGACAAGTCCCATCCTTTATTGATATTGAACTCATCGAGAGACTTTCCCTTGAAGGGGAAGTTATCATTGCCTATAAGATCAAAGAGCTGGATTGGAGACAACCATTCGTAGACTATTTGAACACCAGTAAACTACCTTAAGAAAAGTCACAAGTCCATCAAGTGAAATAGAGCGCTCTCTCCTATGCTCCTATTGATGGCACCATGTAAGGACAGTCTTTTGATCAAATGTGGTTATTTTGTTCGGACAAACACGAAGCTCGTAGGATTGTCACTGAGGTACATTCAGATCTATGCGAAGCACATCAATCTAGTCAGAAGATGAAGATGAAGATCAAGAGACTATGATACTACTTTCCTTCGATGATTACAGACTGCATGGATGTAGCTAGATTCCATCAACGTCAGATATACGGTGTGGTCTTACATCAACCACCTAATATTCTACACCCTACATTGGCCTCATGGCCATTTGAACATTGGGGTATGGACATTGTGGGTCTGATCAATCCTCCTTCCTTTATCGATTCATTCTAGCTACCATCGACTACTTTTCCAAGTGGGCAGAGATAATCCAATTCAGAGAGGTCATAGCTCAGTATATGCTTCAATTTTTCAAGAACCATATCATATATAGGCTTGGGGTTTCTTAACAAATTATATCCAATAATGATATTGCATTCGAAAACACCAAGATCAACAGCTTTTCCAGAAGACACAGTATAGATTAGAGATACTCCACCATCTACTACCTCAGAGCAAATAGCTTAGCAAAAGCATTCAATAAAACTCCCATCCAAATACTAAAGAAGACTCTTGATGACAATAATAAGTACAATGGAATGAGCTTGGTCAAGCCTTGTGGGCCTACGCATCACATAGAACTCCAACTCACCCCTGCTTTTCCTTAGTGTATGGGCCCAAAGTCGCTTCTACCTTTAGAAGTTCAACTCCACTAAGGATAGCATTGGGTAGCAAGATCACTCTGAGAATGCAAATTTGTAGTTAAGAGCTCAAAGGTTTGGAGAGTCACCTACCTGCAAGAACCTTGAGTTAAATAAAGCCAAATGATTCAAGCTCACAACAAGTGGTCCTCCTAGGTCTTTCAAGTAGGAGAACTTGTGTTAGTCTAAGGAGACCAATTGTTGCCAAAAGATGGGAGGCAAGTTTGAACCCACTTGGGAAGTCCCTCATGAGAAGGCCTATCAAGAGGATCTATCATTGATTGTAAAGGGGAACTTCCGATGCTTCCAATTAATGGGCTCTATTTGAAGAAATATTAGCCATTAAACAAGTTTGAAAATAATTATCAATAAAAGAATAAAAATCTTATTCCATTTCATTAAAATCTTCTCTTCTTTCGAAGCATTATTTTCTTATCTTGTGAATCCGCCATGACGTGTCTAGAAAAGGTGTAAGAGAACCCAAGAGGCATTCTATCGCTCTTTCACAACACAAATACAATCAAACACAATTTCTCGATGCTATTAGAATAGGTGTGAGAGAACCCAAGAGGCATCCTATTTTGATTAGCACAACTAAGTAGGTGTTAAAGAACCCAAGTGGCATCCTTTCTTAGTGGAAATTTAGTTGCCATCCATGGCACCATTTCATCAATCTCGTGTGTGTTTAGGTAGGTGTAAGAGCCCAAGAGATCATATTTTCCTTTAACACCAAAAAATAAACACAAATCTTTTATCTTGGGCTATTTTGATGTGAGAGCAATCCCTCTATGACACTCACTCATTAGCTACTCTAGGTCAAGTTTACATATTACCTCACTAGTATGTCACTCCAGTGGCCACTTGTTTAGAAGATGTGAGTCCCTGCACTTTCTTTCTAACTTGATCATTGCAAATTGATGAGCGCCTTATTAGTTTGGTAGTCTTCGCTACCCAACCAGTAAGCTACCTCAAGTTGATTTCATTTAAGAAGATGTGAGTTCTCGTGCTTTCTTCTTGAACTAATCATCATGATCTGACTAGATCGAGTATATCTGAAGCTTAGGATAAGTCCCCCAGAGGCTCTATTCATCTTGACTATATTTGAGTTGATGTAAATCTCCCAGTGGCCTTCACTCAGTAGTTGCCCTAGGTCAGATAGCACCTGTCGAGCCAAAAATAGAATATCCCAGTAATTAGTTTCACTATAAGAGGATGTGAGTCTCCGAGCTTTCTTCCTAGGCTGATTTTTGCAAACCAATGGGCACCTTAGGTTGGTTGGTGTTCGCTATGCTGACAATGACTCACTCAATGGATACACTACTCTTGACAGATGTGAGTCCTCGCGCTTTCTCCTTAAGTTGGCCACCGAATACCTATTTGATATATGACTAGTCATGTCATCTTCTCCAGGGTTTTGGATCAATCCCTTAGCGGCCCCTCTCCCTGCATGCACTCTATTTGGATCACATCCTTTGTGACACCATTTAGACACTACCCAGGTTACTTTTGGATTGGACAGTCCCCCTTTCCTGGTAGCCACCCCCGTGGTTGGAGAATTTGTTCAACGAATGTGCAAATTCTCCCTTGATTCAGTAAATCTAAGATAGGTCTAGACTGATATAGACTCCTTCTCAATTTGATCTCTCACAAACTAACAGGGTCTATGATAAATAAACAATCTAAATAAACAAATAAAATATTTGCTTGTGGATTAGAAATTCAAGTCCCCAAAGGGCCCCTTTTCCTAAGCAAACATCCTCTAAGGCAAAGGTCAAAGAACTCCTATAGAATTTCCTTCACGGAGTTGAGATAAGTCCCCGTGATTCTCAGTATCCAGGTCGTTCAATCTATTTTTCCACAACAAGTTACTACATTCCACTTTGGAAGATGTAAGACTATGATGCATTCTTTCTAACACGACTGTCACAAATTGACAAGAAACCCTAGCTCAATTTTGATTTTTTGTCCAAAGAAATTGATCACCCCAGTGGTCTTTCTTAGTGGAATATGTGAGTCCCTGTGCTTTCTTCCCCTGAAATAATCATTGCAAATCAAAAGGCACTCCTTTGGTTGGATAGTTCTCTCCTTGGCCGGGATGCTACTCCCTTTAGTTTAGTAAATCCAGAGGGTCTAAGCTCCTTCGTGATCCATCACAACCAATGTAATCCATCAAAATAAACAAATTAAAAAAATGAAACTAATCTTGACAATTTTTGAGCTGATTTAAGTCCCCCAGCAGCTTTCACTCAATAGTTAGCCCTAGGTTGGGTTCTATTTGTTGCCTTGCCAACCAATCAATCCAGTAGTCCTTATCTTGGAAGATGTGAGTCCCTATGCTTTCTTTCTAACTTGACCATTACAAACCAAAAGGCATCCCTTTGGTCGGATAGTCATACCTTGTGGTTGGTAAACTACTCTTTGAGTAAATCAGCAAGTCAAGGCCCCATGGCTTACCGTGATTCATTGCAAACCAAAGGAATCCATCAAAATAAACAATTAAAAATAAAATTAATCTCAACTATTTATGAGTTGATTTAAGTCCCCCAATGGCATTCACTCAATAATCAGCCCTAGGTCAGGTTAGATTTGTTGCCTTTCCAACCAATCACCCAGTGGTTCCTTATTCTGGAAGATGTTAGTCCCCGTGCTTTCTCTTTAACTTGACCATTACAAACCGAAAGGCACCCCTTTGGTTGGATAATCCTACTATGTGGTTGGTAGACCATTCCTTTTGGATTGGTAAATCTAATGTAGCTCAAGGCCTATGGCCCCTACTCAGTACAGTCCATCACAAACCGATGGGATCCATCAAAATAATTAAAAATGAAATTAATCTTTTGACTATCTTTGAGTTGATCTAAGTCCCCCATCAACATTCACTCAATACTCAGTTTCCCTTGCCGATGGATCACTCCAACAACTGGTCACTACTTTGGAGGATGTAAGTCTACTTTGCTTTCTTCCTAGTACAACTGTTGCACACCGAAAGGCACCCCTTTGGTTGGCTAGTCCTAATATGTGTTTGGTAGACCACCCCTTTGAATTGGTAAATCTGAGTTAGGTCTAGGCCTCCATGGCTTACTACATTTATCCATGAAACCAAAGGTTCATCTCAAAATCAAAAATATAAGAATCTGAAATAAATTCAACCCTTCTCCCTCAGTGGAGTCAAACAAATTAAGAGAACAATACAAATCCAATCAATTCCCCCCCAGTGGAGGCTAAACAACAAACAAAAGAAACAAATACAATAAATAATAAAAAATAACAAATTAAACAAACCAAATAATTTTTTTCTCTCCAATGAGACTCAAATCAAATCAAACCACTCATCCCCTTGTGGATGACTTGAACCTATTTCCCTAGTGGAAGGTTCAAATACTATATCCCTAGTGGATTCCCTTTTTACTCTCTCATGACTTTGACATGAGTAGAGTCACATTGCACTAAGCTCTGGATTCCTTCTACACCTTGGGTTGGGAGTTGATCATTTCTGTTAGTGCTTATGATCGTTCGATGTTGTTGATCATTTTGGTCAACACTAATATGTGCGGTGTTCCTTGTGAGTCACACACACCTATTGGGTGCCCTTTGTTGACCTCATTTTTAGAATGAGCTCTCAACCCCTCTACTTTAGACATATGACTTCTCTTAGACACTAAGAGTTTCCTTAGTCTTAAGACACTTCTAGTGATTAGGTGAACACTTAGCCTATCCCTAGGGACCTAGAAGAGTTAGCCATAGGAATAGGTCATGCCTTATGGGTGCTAGGAAAACTTGTCTACCCCATAGCTTAAACCAAATCATCACTTTCTCCTTTCAATGTCAAACTCCAAATCAAATCAATTTCAAACTCAAATCAATTCCAACTTGACATATTTTCTCAATCTCAAATCAATTCAAAAAAATTGAAACCCATGATTGAATTCAAAATTCCCAAGAATCTTTCCTAAGTCACTTTGATTCTATCTTATGGACTTAGCCTAAATCAAATCCAAATCAAATCAAATTCAAGAATTTTTCTCATAACCCATTTATATTCTCATTTATATTCACAAATATAAATGAAATATAAATTCAAATATCAAACCAAAATCAAATCCAAATCTAATCAAAATTCAACCTAAGCCTTTCTAGTCAAATTCTTGAACTTAGCCAAATCAAAATCAAATCAAGCCAAACTCCTGATTTTTCATCATGATTTAATCAATCCTTCAATGATGAATCTAAATATAAATATAAACTTCAATGATCAATCCGAAAATCAATTCAAAACTCAAATCCAAATTCAACCCAAATCCAACCTAAGCCTTTCGAGTCAAAATCTTGAACTTAGCCGAATCAAATTCAAATCTCTTGATTTTTCTTCATGATTCAATATTCAATCATGAATCCAAATATAAACATAAACTTCAATCATCAAACTAAAACTAAATTCAAAATCAAATCCAAATTTAGCCAAAATTCAACCTAAGCCTTTCAAGTCAAATTCTTAAACTTAGCCAAATCAAATTCAAATCAAGTGAAACTCTTGATTTTTCATCATGATTCAATTCATCCTTCAATCATGAATCTAACTATAAACACAACTTCAATCATCAAACAAAAACTAAATTCAAAAATCAAACCCAAGTCAAACTCATGTTCACCTTTGAACTTGAAATCATCAAATGAATCAAAACCCATTTGACTCCAAATCACTTGAAAATGGATTAATATTTCAATCATAAGTCCATTTGTGAGTTCAACGAAACTTGATTCAAGCTTTGATCAAGCCAATCGACCCACTTAGGCTCACTTTACCCAAAGTGACTTAAAGTACCCCTTTTGAGCCAAATTCTAATCCTACCCAAATTGGATTGAGCTAAGCCCAACTAAGCCTCATATTGTGAGCAACAATCATCATGAGATAATCAATAATTCAAATTGGGTCAAACCATGTCAAACCTAAGGGTCAACACTTAGCCAAAATGATCAATCACTCAAATTTGGGTCAACACTTAGCCAAAATAAAACCTAAACAAACCAAAATCCATAAATAGGCTAAATTGATTGAAACGATGGATTGAAACTCATTCATGATCAATGTTTGAACTTGACCAAGTCATCATTTGATCCTAACCTAGCCCAATTGGCCACTTAACCCAAATTGACCTGACTTGACCTAAAAAGTCAAAATAGGCTAAAACTTGTTCTAAGCCAAATTGAATGAAACCAATCGGTCAAGTTCATTCCAAATCACTTATTGAACTTGACCAAAGCCTCAATTGGACAACTAAACCCAACGTAACCCAATTGACATTGAACCCAACTTGACCTAAAAGGTCATATTGAGCCAAAATCAAATCAAACCAAAATTTATTGGAAACAAAGATACCAATACATTTCAAATAACCAATGAAACTTAAACCAACTACTAATTTAAATAGATCAAATGTGTCAAATTGGTCAACTTGACACATTTGACCTAAATGAAATCAAATGAACCAAATCTAAATATAAATCAAATTGAACTAAACCAATGATGCCAAAACATTTCAAATGGTCATATGAACTTGACCCAACCCTTGGTTTGACCCAATTTGACCAATTAACTTGACCCAAGTTGACCCATTTTGACTTAAATGGGTCAACATGAGCCAAATCATATTAAATTAATTCCAAATTCATTGAAACTTGGCCCAACCCATTTTTCAATCATACCAAACATAGTCAAACTGAAATCCAAGCCAAATGACCATTTTACCTCTAGGTCAAAGTGTAATTCTTGGCCAAATTCACTTGGAATTGGGTAAAATCCTCTTCATAGCTACTTGGCACTCTCTTAGTGGACCAAGTGGACACTAGTGAGGATGGTGCACATGACCTAATTGGTTTGGGTTAGCCAAACCCAACCCAATGGCAAAATCGACCACTCACTTGAAAATAAGCACATGGGAATCCCTCCTCCACTCAATTAAGCACATGGCAACTTCTCCACTACCTCCTGTGGCCAAAACTGAATCACATGCCACCCTAAATGGCTTAACAAACCCATTGTATAGGATGAATTTGATCAAAATGGTAAAGGGAAGCTCGACCATATGATCCACCTAGGGGAGATATACTCTCCCTATTTTCACTTCATTCCAAGACACTCACACTCAATTGGAGCTAAGGATGCCAGAGAAAGCAATTGTAAGATTCTCCAAGCCTCATAGAGCTACTTCCAATTCTCCATTTTCGGTTTTCCTTAAACCAAAAATATGAGAGATCCTTCAAATTTCCATCTCATCCAATACTCAACTAGAGCTCAATTCATCCTTCAAGCACCCTCAGGGGACTCAATTGAGTTGATCCAAAGCTTCATCCAAGTTCTCAAGGCACGAGAGAGGGGAGCTAGAGCAAGGCCGAACCCAATTGAAGCCCACCTTGATCAATAGAAGATCTACTCAACCTCAATCTCTCAAACCTTCAATAGGGTTTTTTCTTCACTAGACGAAGCTACCTCGATGGTTGGGAGTGCTAGTGACAGCCTCCGGTGAGGTACTATTCAAAACCAAGCTTAGGGTAGATTTTTCTTGGTCCTTTGTGAAAGAAAGTTTCACCTCATGAAAATTTGACCTTTAGATCTTCATCCCCTTACTTCTTGATGGTGTGGGTTGAGTTTGAGCTCCATCCGAGCACAATCAAGCTCAGATCTTGCCCTAAAGAGTGGACGGATGCCCTCTCGTACAGGCAAGCTTAGTGATGGATCATGGACCATCCATCCACACATTTTGAATGGACGGTCTTGATCAAGGTGGGTAGGATCCTCTGATTTATTCCTTAAGAACCATGGGTTTAATCCTGACCATTCGAACTTTGATCGGATGATCGAGGTGAAGTCGCATAGCGCTGTCGCTGACGCAGTATTGGAATGTGACAACTTAAGTGATGAATCCCATCACGCCATGAGGAAAGTGTGCTCCGCGTTAGTGGTCCACATGGCACCGACAGGATTAGTCATAATAATTAGGGATTTAATTACTTAATAATCATGGAATCTTCAAATATTCATAATTAAATGTAGAAAAATAAAAAAAATACAAAATAAAATGCATTGTGAGGATAATTTAGTAAGGAATTCATTAAAATTATTTCCAATTGATTTTTCCTTAATTAAGGTTTTAGTGAAAATGTAATAAACCTAATTACTCCTAATTACTTTATTAATTCATTTCAAATTTCTCATATGCATTTAATGGGATGACCTCTATCTCCCCTAATTTTCTTGGAATTTATTGATGAGTTAATCAGAGAAATTAATTAATGAATCCTTAATCACTCTCTTAATGTAATTAAGTTTAATTAAATATGTGAATAGTTGTTTAATCCCTTTATTAAGTTAATTAAGCCTTACTTAAGTGAAGAAGAGGTTTATGGAATGAGTTTGGGGAATTTTCCCTAAGTTATTCCCTAAACCCCTTTCCTTCCTTAATCCAAACTTACTTAAGGGCTAATCTAATAATCACCTACTTAATTAACTTGATACAATTTTCAAAACATTCCAGAACTTAACCAATTCATCTTAGGTAGGTGCTTAGGTATTTAATAACCTAAGTAACTCAAAGAAATCAAAATCCAACCCACATGTGTGGGAAGGGTTATGAAAGTACTTAAATTAAACCCTTTAGCTTAATTAATAACTAATTGTGAGCCAATTGCATTAGGCCCTTTCTTTCTTAGGAGCATTGCTAATTTAAATTCCTTTTGTGATTTTATGTCATACATTGGCTCATAATTATTTGATTAAATATGTTAAAGTGGTGTAGGTAAGGGGTAATTAATGATCTTAATGTACACCTTAACCTAAACAAAATATAAAACCAACCTAATGATTCTAAAATTAAACTAAAATAACATGCACATGTGGGAAATGGGTTAGTACAAGTAAACCTCTTCACATTTCTTAAATTCAAATCAAACTCAAACAAAATTAAAAATCTCTCTAAAATAAATTTGATTTACTTTAAATAATCTATTTCATAGTATTATCTTTAGGAATTAATTAGGTTGAATGAATTTACATGCTTTCATCACTTTATTTCTTTCCTAACATGCTAAATGTGTATGTCATATGAAAATCATGCATTCATCCCTTTTAAAAATCAAATTAAAAATGAAATATTTTCTTTATGAAAATTGCATGTTCTGGCTGAAATAAAAATATGAATGGCTATTATCACTATTAAATCAAAAATTATTTTCAAAACTTATAAATCAAATATTATAACTGAAAGGTATGCTAATAATTATTGATAAGCTTGCATGTAAGTATAGATATAAAGATATGCATTGTGTGACTTTCCTTCTCTTCTCTTTTAGCATAGTTTTGAATAGGATTTTGTAAAGTGTATAGTTCATTTGAAAAGAACACAACACTTGCTTAAATTCATCTCTATTCATTCATATGCTATCACTTAAGAAGAATGTTTACACTTGCATATGTAAATTGCATAAACAAATCAAACAAACATAAACTTTTTATATGACTCTCTTTCCATGCATTTCTTTTTGTACATGCACATGTATTTAAGAAAAGTGGTATATTAGATTGGACAACCCCGAGAATGCGTGGCTTTAAGTAACCCTAAGTAGGTCTTGTACCTTACACCCTTGGAGCTAACAATGGCACTATACTCACTTATGTCTTTTATACTTGTAAATGTGCATATGAAAAATGGATAAAAGAATAACTATTTTCTCTACTTAACAGAGTCATGCATCATGAAGCATCCAAACTTTCTTAAGTAACTCTCTTAGTATTCATCATTAAAGTGTGCTAAACATTTGTATTTGCATGTATAGATATGCTTAAGATTCATCCATATGCATGTTACACATGTTGGGAAAGAAATGAAGTATTGTGTATTTTATGATAGTATTTCACTTTACTTAATCTCAAAATACCTTTCTTTTTGAATAAGTTTGTTTAGGAAAAATCTAAACTTATGACTAAATAAAACAAATAATAAAATATTTACTAAACAATAATCAAATATGAATCTACTTTAGAAATTACTTAAGGTAGGGAGGAAAGAGAAGTTCTCTTCTTTTTCCCTTTGTTCATAATATTTAGTAATTAATTGTAGGTTCATTCAATCCTAATCAAATTACAAAATAAAAATCAACCAAATCAACTAAATCACTTAAATGAAACCTCCCTCTAAGTTGAACATTTTCACACTTAGAAAATTGCAACCTTAAAGCCTAGCTATGCATACCACACAAACCTTAAATAGCACACACAATAGGCTAAGTCACCACTTCTAGCTTTAGGTTAGGGCGGTGCATGATTTAATGTTTACTTTTGTTTTGTGATGTATTGTTTTAGTCTAGGTGTTATGATGTATGTGTGTAGGCTGAATGGTAGGGCGGTCTTAGTCTAACTATTGTCTTCTATAGGGGATTGTGCTTAAGGGGTGCTGTAATAAAAAATATAAAATGCTTTTGCTGTACAGGTGCTTATACCCCTAAGCAAAATCCAAAATATACCAAGTGGGCTTAGTTACCCATGAGTGGGGTGCTAAGTCTATAAATGCTTGGGATTGTATGGTTTGTTTAGCTAATCTTAGTTTTGTAAGTTTTAGTTAGATTTTCTTTTTCCCATTTTCATGTAATTTTGTATTTAGGATTTTAGAACGATTGCTATGGGGGATTAGGATGAACATTGATTATAAGACTATGTCTTATGTACCATGTGAAGCCTTTGGAGCAACCATATTCTAACCAACCAAAAGAAGAAAGAAGAAGGAAGAAAGAAGAAAGAAGAAAGAAGAAAGAAGAAAGAAGAAATGAAGAATGAAGACGAGAAACAATGAATTCCTTCTTGATTGTAATTTATTCATTTGTAATCCAGGTTGTATTAGGGTAGAGCTTGACAACCCAATTTATTTTTGAGTTTGTGTAGTGGAGCCCGACCACAAATGACCTCTTATTATTTTGCACTAGCTTTATAAATTGATTGATGTTTGTTTAGATTGTGCATTAAGATGGCATCTTTTCCTAGTTTCTTCCTTGCTTTGATTTAAGTCATTAAATAATGCCCTACATGATCTAGTCTCTTAGAGAGTATGTTTAAGGACTTAATCTCTTTCTAAATAAATAACAGCTTAGCTATCTTACAAAAGCATATGACTTGCCTACATGTATTTAAAACCGTAGGAGGAATTAGTCGGCGGCCACCCCCAGGCGATTGTAAGTCCAATAGTCAGTTGGTTTATCCTCTCTTATGGAGGTAAATGAAATACCCATTCTTGCTTTAGATTTAGGTTGTGCTTTTGGGCCTCACTAAATCTCTCTAGATTTAGGTTTAGAGCTTGCTACTTCCCTTTATGAGCTATGAGCATAAATCCTCAACTCTTAGGCATTTCTCTCACATTTCCTTCTTCCTTCTCCTCTAATTATGATGGCGGAGTGATTACTACACTCTTGGGCTGCCACTCCTTCTTCTCAATTGTTGGGGCAAGAGGTTGAGTGGGAGAGTTTGACCTTACCTCAACTGTTAGAGTGGATAGAGGTTTAGTCTTGGGACGTAATCATATCACCAAGGAGGATGACTTTTCTCTAGATGCTGAATTATGGTATTTGGTAGGCACTTCAGATGGTAGCACATGGACTGACAATGGTGGTTGGCAAGTGGAGCGGTGTGGTGGTGGTGAAATTGGCTGCTTCTATACTGAAGGTCTTCTCATGAAACTAGTTCTAATAAGAACTATCTTGTCTGAATGACTAGATCTATCAGCTTACTGATCAGGATGGTCAATTATGCTGAGGTTGCCGACTGTCTGGCAAACCTCCTCCTAGCTCTCTTGCCCACTTTGATAGTAATCTTGGCCTCCGTGGCTTTTTCCTTATAGATATGATCCCTTACACTTCTAAAGATAACTTGTCTCAAGTCATGAATGGTGGTAGACTCAAAATGTCCATGGACTCTCCTTACTCTCTTGAGCATGGACCTCAGTCCAGCATAAGGCTTCCTCCTCTCCCTATCTGGTGTCTCATACTCTGCGGGTCATGGGGGTGATGATGCTATCATCCTCACATCTTGCTCTCCCTCTACAACTGAGAGAGGGTGAAAGGAGAGAGGTCTCATGAATGGACCCCTCTTCAGCTACATGGGAGGCTTTTTCAACATCCTTAGCCATAGTCCTTTTAATCTTTCTATTCTTATTACGACACTGAGTATTGGTTAAGGGTGCATGATGGGAGCTAGTATCAACCTCAAAGGTGTGAGAAATAATCGCAGATGCTAGGACTAACATCCTGTTGACCTTACTTTTGGAGTGAGGATTCAATCTCCTCTTCTTAGACTTAGGGGTCTTCTAGTTATTAAGAGTTCCATAGTCACAAGACACTTCTAGAAATTAGGTGAAAACTTAACATAAGCTTAGAGACTTAGAAGGGTTAACCATTGGATTAGGTTATGCCATAGGGATTAGGATAACCTACCTACTCCATGACTTAAACCCAACCTATGTTCACCTTCATAAGCCACAACTTATTTTAATTCATATCAAACCCAAATCCAAATCAAATGATTGAAATATATAATCAAATCCAAACTCAAAATCCTACCTAAGCCTTATGATTTTATCTTATAGACTTAGCAAAATTCCCATTCAATTCAAACTAAATTCAATTGAATTTCTCATGAATCAATTATATCTTCAATCACCATCCCAAATATAAATCAAACCTACAATCATCAAGCCAAACCCAAAATCAACCCAAGTTAAACCTAACCCAATCCCTTTGATTTGAAATATTCAAATGAACCAAAACCCATTTGAACCCAAACCCATTGAAAACATATTTATAAATCAGTCCTAAACTCATATAGAAACTCAACTAAACTCAAGTCAACACAAAATCAGCCCAACTAAACCCAATAGGCTCACTTGACCAAAAGTGACCTAAAAGACCTATTCAAACTAAAATCCAATCCAACCCAAATTGGATTGAACCAAGCCTACCAAAATCTCCTATCATGATTGTTGATCACCCTAGGTTGATCAATTATCATAAATTTGGTCAAAACAAGTCAACTTGGTCATTTGACGAAGCCAACACCCTTAACAAAACTAGCTAAATTTCATCCTACACTAAA
The DNA here is from genome assembly GCA_021442155.1 of Cymbidium sinense. NCBI lineage: Eukaryota > Viridiplantae > Streptophyta > Magnoliopsida > Asparagales > Orchidaceae > Cymbidium > Cymbidium sinense. The sequence goes on along the minus strand of CM038227.1, from coordinate 88,248,781 downwards.
ATAATTGAAACCAATGATTCATACCAACCTATGATCAATGATTGAACATGACTTGAACATCAATTGAGCCAAACCTAACCCAATTAACCAATTGACCCAAGTTGACCCAATTTGACCTAAAAAGACCAAATTATGTCAAATCACAATCTAACCCAAATTATTTGCAACTACTGGCTCAAGTTTATTCCAAATTAATTATTGAACTTGACCAAAGCCATAATTTAATCCAGTTTGACTGATTGGTCAACCTAACCCATTTAGGCCAAATTGACCTAAATGATCAAATTGGCCTAAATCCAAATCAAATCCAAATTGATTAAAACTAAAGACTATAGTCATCTTTAATTAACCAATTAAACAAGAATGAACTGATAACCCAAGCCAATTTGGCCAATTTAGCCAAATTGGTCAACTTGACCCATTTGACTTACATGAATCCAAATGAGCCAAAATCCAATCTAAACTAAATTGATTGAAACCAATTGAACCAAAATACTTCAAATCATCATTTAAATTAAGCCAAGTTTTTGTTTGACCTAATTTGACAAATTGGTCAGCCTAAGCTAACCTAGCCCAATTTGACCTATAAAGATCAAACTGAGCTAAACCCACTTGAACCAACCCAAGACCCATTGGAACCAGATCCAACCCAACCTAAAAGAAAATTCCCCTTGGATTCTCCTCTCCACATGTGAGTTTTCCAATAATACCAAAGTCCATTCTCCTTTCTCCCCTTGGCATCCATCAAGCACCTAAATGAGGGTCTAACCTACTCACCTAGCCGAACCCATACGGGCTAGGTTGGCCTTGGACCAAAGGGAGGTGAGTTAACTCACCTCCCTCACTAGCCGAAACCCATGACCCAAAGGAGATGACTGTTGCCTTGAGCCACTAGCCAAGCACCTAGCCAACCCAATCAAGCCATGTGGAGGAGACACCGACCACTCTGGCACCTTACGGTGGCTGACAGACTAAAATTTGAGAGCCAAATCCATTCATCTGATCCATGGGAGGGAGGGATATACCTCCCTCATTTCAATCTGAATCCACCACAAACACCCTCATAAACTCCCTATAGCTCATTTCGAAACTCATGGATCTTCCACAGAGCACTCCAAGCTTCCCTAAGCTCAGATTTCATTAGGCTGAAATAGGACTTCCCCTCCTTGGATCCAACTCCCTCATTTCTTCACCAAACCCAAACTAACTTCAAACACACATCCCACACTTCATTATGCAAGAATGAATTGCCTCCTGAACCCTCCGACCACCGGGTATGCAACTTTGATCAAAGTTGACCTCCAAATTGACGGTGCTTGGTCCATAGAGTGAACGGTGAGGAATTGATCTAAGTGTTGCTCAACAGGGTTTCATCCCCACTAGACAAAGATTCCTCAATCAAATTCACCATCAATCTTGAGCGCTGGTGAAGCAATTCCATGAAACCAAGCTTTCAGAAAAAAATGGTTGCTCTTTTGTGAAGCAAACTTGCATATCATGTGTTTTCCACAATTGGATCCCCTCAGATCATCATCATGGAGGTGTGGGATCTATTTTGAATCGATCCAAACATGGGTGAGCTCAGATCAAGTGAGGAATGATGGACGACCTCTGTCTTTCATCACTCGCAAGACGATGGATCACGCACCGTCCATTCTACATGATTGGAATGGTCGGTCATAATTATTTACAAGTTAAATCTCAATTTAATCCATTAAGGAACCACAGGTTTGATCTGCACCATCCGATCCAAGATCAGACGATGGAGATGAATGCGGTTTGTCACCAGCCATGTTAGTGCTGAGTCTGACATGTTTAAGTGATCAATCCCGTGGTGCCACGTGGCACCGATGGGATTAGACTTAATTAGACTTAATTAATTATTTTTAATGGCTAAAACTTCCCAAATTCATAATAAATCATAGAAAAATTAGAAAATTACAAATACATATTTATTTTAAAGGTATTTTAGAGGAGAATAATTTAAACTTAATTTTAATTAATTTTGAATAATAATTGAGGCTTAATTTGGGTTTAATTAAAAGCTTAATTAGCTTAATTACTCCTTAATTACTCAAGTAATTAATTACAAACTTTCTATGGTGGTTTAATGGGATGACCTCTGCCTCCCATAATTTTCTTGGTATTTATTACTTAATTAATTAGGGAAATTGCTCATTTAAGCCTTAATCACTCCCTTAATTAATTAAATAGTTAATTAACCACCCTAATCAGCATCAAAATTAATTGGGCATGTTAGTTACTATTGAAAAGTGAATGGACAAGGGAAATGAGATGGGGACCTCTTTCCTAATCTTTTTCCTAAGCCCATTTCACTTTTAAGGAAATAAATTAATTTGGGATTAATTAAGTTTAATTGGTTAATTAAATGGATTAATTAATGAGATTCAAATAATAATCACATCAGATCTTGATTAATTAAATCATGGGTATATCTTTAGGTGTTTAATATCCTAAAGGTATTTAAGAAAATTATGGTTAACCCATATGTGTGGGAAAACCCTAAGAGTACTTAATTAAGTTCCTTAATCTAATTAATCATTAATCATGAGCCAATTGCATTAGGTTCTTTAGTTTCTTAGGATTATTACAAATTTACTTTCCATTCATAAGCATATTATGTTGGCTCATAATTATTTAGTTAATTATATTAAGGTAATATAGGTAAGGGAAATTAATTGAACTAATTCAGGATCTAATTTAATTAATTCATAAAATTCTCTTAATTACCTTTTCATTAAAGCAAATTAATTCACAAACTTGGGAATGGGTTAAGATCAAAACATGATAATCCTCCTCATCTCTTTAAAGCCAAATCAAAATCTAAAACTAAATTAATAAAAAAAACTTTGGTTGACTTTAACTGATTTTATTTTTATTTAGTATGATTGTCCATAAGAATTAATTTGATTGAATGAATCACATATTTGTATCTAATTATTCTTATCCAATCATGTTAAATATTGTATGTCATTTGATTTCATGCATCCGTATCTTTCAAAAGTAATTAAATTAAATAAAATTTTCTTTATGTAAAGCTTGCATGTGTTGGCTTAACTTAATATATGTGTGGCTATTATCACTATTAGACCCAAATATATATTCTAAAAGATTACAAATAAACAGTAACATCTGTAGTGATGGTAGTTATAAATACATAAGAAGTCCATTTACTTATAGCTTAGGTGGATGAAGTAAAGCTCTTTTTCTCTTATTTATATGTTAATTTACATAAGTTTGAATGGTAATGGGTATATAGTCTTGACATCTCTGGAATACGAGGCTTTAGCTAGCCCTAAGGAGGTCATTTGATTACCTCACTTCCCTACTTATCAAAGGCATGTATCCATCTAATTTCATCCTTATGTATTTTAACATTAGAATTTAGATAGAGCTTTAAATCATATACATAAATAATTCAATTAAAGAAAATACAATCTTTGCATGATTTTTACCTTCTTAATTATGAATACATGTGTATGTATTTCAGAAAAACAAATATATAGTCTGGACATCCTAGGAATACGAGGCTTTAGCGAGCCCCAAAGAGGTCATTTGATTACCTCACTTCCCTCATTAACAAAATCACGTACTTGTTTATGTCTTTTATACATGTACATGTATATTTAATTAGAGAATGATATTCCTCTTTTCTATTGAAAATACATGCATTCATAATTGTTTAAGTTATTAAGTTAATTAATCATGCAAATTGGAGCACTCTTTCTATGATTCATGTATGCAAATTTACATATGTTTGAATGCAAATGAGTATATAGTCTGGACATCTCGGGAATACGAGGCTTTAACTAGCCCTAAAGAGGTCATTTGATTACCTCACTTCCCTGGTTAACAATGACACGTACCCATCTAATTTCATCCCTATGTAATTTTGTATAAGAATTTTGATAGAGCTTTAATTAGCATGCATTAAATAATTCAATCAAATGCAAACATAAACTTCAAATATATACATATACATTCATCATCTAAGTGCGTTAAAACATGTTGTGTGTATAGGTAAACTTAAGATCAAATCATATGCATGCTATATGTGATGAAAAAGAATAATTTAATATATATCATGTGGTAGTAATTCAATTAGATTAATATTAAGAAGCCTTCCATATTAAATAAAGTCATTTAAAGTCAACCTAAACTTAGGATTAATTAAAAATCATTTAATATGCCATTCACCAAAGAGAACTAAATCAAATTAATATGCTTTAGAGATGATTTAAGGTACGTAAGATCAAATCATTTATGATAATTATAAATTAGATTGATGATTTGTTTAAATTGTGCATTAGAAATGACATACTTTTTATAGTTTCTTATGATTAATGCTTTAATGTGTGGCTTGGATGCGTTAGGCTCTTAGGATAAAATAAATTTCTACCCAACTAGTCACTCATAACTAAATTTTTAATAACTCATAACCTCATCATAAAGCCTAGGTTATAAGCAAGATAACTAAAATATTTAGCACCCCTTAGTTGTGTGGTTATATTTTTCACATCATGCATGCATCTTAAATCGCTCTTATAAAATGAGGGCCTCTATCTTTACACGAATAGGGACTACTTGATCAGTGAGGACAACTCCTACTAATGGAGCTTCACCCTCAATTTTGATTTGGCTAATAATCTACTTCATTATGCATTTAGGCATGTAAAAATCCCAAATCTTTTGTCTAAATGATGTATCAAAAAATAAATTTAAATTTGAAAAGATTTTGCATTTGTAGATTATGTCATATGCTCATACCACTCATGCTCTAGTCTCTTATGGAGTGGGTTTAGGAATTCAATCTCTTTCCAATTAAATAGCTACCCTAGCTATCTTGCAATTCATAAGACCAAACTACATAGTATTAAAATCATAGGAGGAGTTAGCTGGTGACTACTCTAGGCGGTTGTAAGTCCAGAAGTTGGACGGGTTTATCCTCTTTTGTGGAGGTAAACCCTTATGTCCACCTGTCACTTAGATTTAGGTTGTGCTTTAGCTCGTACTAAAGCTCCATAGATTTAGGATCTGAGGTAGCTGTTTCTCTCGGGATACAAGCATAAATCCTCACCTCTTAATCATTTGTACAACCTTGTGTTGGTGGATCATAAGCCCTAGCAATCTACTAAATTTTAACTCAAATAATTAAATCTTTTAACTTCCAAATATATAAAGCCCAATTATAGGATAGATTGGAATGCTCACTAGGCTTTCTAGTATCATGAGCATTTCCTACTTCCTCCTTTAGATTCCAAAAATAAGTCTTCTCCTTGAACTTTCCAATTGATTTTCCAAATATAACCAATCCTTTGATAGTCTAACCTTGAAATCTTTGGAGATGATAATTGTTTACTTTAATCAAGAGTATTCTCAGGAAATTTTATTTCCTAAGATGTAATTAACTATGGAGGCTTGCCTCAATAGGGAACTGTTGACCTCACTTTTGGAGTGAGCTCTTAACCTTCTCTTCTTAAACTTAGGACTCTTCTAGACACTAAGAACTCCTTAGTCATGAGACACACCTAGTGATTAGGTGAACACTTAACCTAAGCTTAGAGACTTAGAAGGGTTAATGATAAGATTAGGCTATGCCTTAGGGCTTAAGGAAATTACCTATCCTATAGCCTAAACCCAATCTAGATACACTTTCTCAAATCAAACCCAGATTCAAATCTTAAACCAAATCTCAAATTCAAATCCAAATTCCAAATCCATGTCCTAAATATGAGTCCAAATGATTGAAACCCAAAATCAAATTCAAACCCCAAGACCAAATCCAACATTAAACCAAAATCTAATTTATAACCTTTTAAGCCAATTCTTTGGACTTAGCCAAATTCTATCCATATCAAGTGAAAACCAATGGATTTTCTCTTGAATCAATCATTCATTCAATTATCTATCCAAATATAAATGAAACTTACAATCACCAAATCAAATCAAAGCCAACTTAAGTCAAACCTAACCTAGCCATTTTGACTTGAAAATTTCAAATGAGCCAAAATCCCTTAGACTCCAAATTGATTATCGTTGAATTTTTATTTTAATCCAGGCTCATATATAAGTTCAACTAAACTTGAATCAAACCAAAATCAAACCAATTGACCCACTTAGGTCCACTTGACCCAAAGTGACCTAAAGGACTCATTTGAGCCAACTTCTAATTTAACCCAAATTAGATTGAACCAAGCTCACCAAAACCTTCCACCATGATTGTTGATCACCCTAGGATGATCAATTACAATCAATTGGTCGACAAGTCAACTTACTCATTTGACCAAGTCAACTTTAAATGAACCAAAACTAGCCAAAACTCATCCTACATCAAATTGATAGAAACCAATGATTTGAAACAACCCAAAATCAATATTTAAATATGACTTGACCGCCAATTGAGCCAAACCAAGCTCAATTGGCCATTCAATGTAAGTTGACCCAAATTGGCCTAAAGGACCAAACTGGGTCAAATCATAATCTAACCCAAATTGATTGCAACTAATGGTTCAAGTTCATTCCAAATTCATTATTGAACTTGAGCGAAGCCATAATTAAGCCTAATTTGACCAATTGGTCAACTTGACCCAACCTAGCCCAAATTGACCTAAGAGGTCAAATTAGCCAAAATTTAAATTAAATCCAAATTGATTCAAACCAAAGGCTATGTTCATCTTCAATTATCCAATTGAACATGAATCAACCCATAACCCAAGCCAATTTAGCCAATTTTGATAAAATTGGTCAACTTGACCCATTTGACCCATTTAATTCCAAATGAAATTCTAAGCCAAATTAAATCAAAGTGACCATACCAAAACTCTTCAAATATTCATTTGAACCTAACGTAAGCCTTTCTTTGATACAATTTGACCAATTGGTCAACTTAGCCTGATATGACCCAATATGACCCATATGACCCAAATTGAGCCAAATCCCTTGAAACCAAGCCATGACCTATTGGGGCCTGATCAAACCCTACCCAAACACATTTGGGATTAGCCCAATATCAACCCAACCCAATTAAATTCCTCATGGCTCCTCCCTCACATAGGATTCCACCTAACCTCATTTAATTCTCCCCATCACATGCATTCAATTCCTCACCAATATTTACATTTAATGGAGCTGATCATATGGTAGCAAATGAAGAATTTGGGAGATAAATTCAAAGTCTTCAATCAAGCCATCATCCATCACAACCACCTCCCCAGCACATTTATTCAAATTTTGGCCACCATTAAAAGAGGCAGAATAGGGATAGTAAAGAGACTTTTTTTTGGCATTAGAGACCTTCTTAGAGCTCCCAAAGCAACTAGCCACCACTTCCCCACTTCTCATGAGCTAAAAATATCAAAATTAAATTGATTTCGGCGAGGAAATGACAAGCAACAGAAGACACATCATGCCGAAGTGAAGTCGAAGGTTACACTCATTGCAAAGCTTCCTTTTGCACCTACGAGCTCGCTCGGATCTTCACTGCCATTGAAAACCATCCTCGGTGAGGTTATTTTGCCAAACTTTAGCCGACCTTAGGAAGTTCTATTTGTGTCAATTCTTGCATGATTTTTAGGAATTTCCTTAGAGAGGCCCTGCATTTTTCATTATATTTAGTCCTAATACGAATTTGGAGATTTTTTGGTGAAAATCGCTACAAAAATGAGCCCATTTTGACAGGATTTCATTTTAGTTTAGCAAAAAAAGGCCTAATTTTACTGTTCACCGGATCCCATGAAGCAACTACTATCTAATCGCCCATTCAGGGAGATCGAATGGCTTGGATCGCACAGATCACGTGATCCGGATCCCATCTCACACAACGATCCACATGATCTCAGCCATTCAGATTACAGATCGAATCTAGATCATCTGATCTATGATCGAACGGTTTGAATCACAAGCCGTTCTGCATGACTTTCGCCTCGACGGATTGAAACTAGAGTCCCATGATCGGCCGACCGCATTATCGTGATCCTGCATTACGTAGTTTCCCGCTCGTTCGATTGATGCATCACCACGGCACCGCAGGTGCCACGCAGACGGATAATCAATCGCGATGCCATGTGGCAAGCGTTGCCCCATCACCGCACGGCCGGTTAAGTGGGAAAATGTTTATTTTCTAATTATAAAAATTATTTAAGTGTCCTGAAATTTTAAAAATTCATAAAAATTAAAATACTTAGCGAAATAATACAAATAAGGGCTCGTTGGATCTGTCTTTCAGAGAGGAATCCAATGAACCAAAAAAATTTCCAAATTCTAATGAATGATTTTAGATTAATTTAAGTTTTAGTGAAAATCAAATTTCATTAATTACTCTAAAAACACAAGTCTGATTGAATTGAAATTTTTTGAGATTGAAATAAGAGTTAAAGCACACCTACCATAAAAATCTCAATTTAAAAGGACTTCTATATTGGGAGAAATTAAATTTTGAAGTTCAGATTATCCATTTTAATAGAACAAACCAAATAAAAATCCATAAAGTTACATAAAAATCTTCAGAATAACTTAAATCACATCTGTTAATATCTATGACCCTTAAGAAAATAATGTGATTTTCTAAAGCCTAATTAACCCTAAAAAACACTTAAGATTAAAGTTCAATCAATTAAAAAATTAATTAAAATATAATCTAAAAGTAATTTAAAAACCAAATCAAAATTAGAAATGATATAATACCCAAATGACTGGTAATCAAGCTTTAAATCAGAAAAATATCATATATCACTCAAATGAAATGAAATTAAATTTAACTAAACTTAATTGAGTTAATGAAATTTAGTTAAATGATAAGATCTTTGAATCAAACTTATAATTGAATAAATCAATGAAACTTTGATATAAAACCAAACTAATATTGTCGAACCTACACCAAGCATTGAATCTTAATCATATGAAACTACTTAACAAATTAAAATAAATTAAATATTAATTAATCTTTAAATAAACTAAAAATCAAATTGATCAATAAATCAATTCAACATAATCATTTGATATTAATCAAATTAAACCAAATAAAGTAAATTAAACTTAATTAAGATATGATTAAATCACATTTAAAATCAATCCATTTGGAATAAGATGAATATTTAGCCATTAATACATAAACCTAATAACTAAATAAAACATGAATGAAATCTAATAAACATAATAAATGAAGAAAATCAAACCTAATTATGATTATGAATAATCAAGTTTAATTGAAAGAAAAATAAACAATTAAATCACTTAATCTAATCGAATGATAACAACAATGATAACCCTTTAATCAATTAAATTTAGGTTAATGCTTAATTAAAACTATCAAATCAAATAAGTCAAATATGGGTAATTAAGTCATTAATCTTTAATTAAACAAATCTTTAATTAATCTAATGACTTAAAAATTTAATTTCCCTTAATCAAACTTAATTAATTAAACATTTAATTAATGCAAACTTAATGAATTAGTTCATCATCTTAATGAACCAAATTAACTTTATAAATCACATTAAAATTAATTCAAACCAAACACTTAATTAATTTACTAATTAATTTGGTCACACCTCTTAAATAAACTAATTAAGTTAATCAAATTAATCATATTAAACTTAAGCTTAATCAAACATAACATGCAATTAAATGCCAATCAAATCCTAATTTAAACTTTAATCATTAAGTCATTAATTACATCATTAACCTAAATAAATCTAAAATCAAATTAAAAATTAAAAAATCTTTATTTAATTTAATAATTGATCATACCTCTTAAACAAGATAATTAAGTTAATCAAATTAATCATATTAAACTTAAGCTTAATCAAACATAAAATGCAATTAAATGCCGATTAAATCTGAATTTAAACTTAAATCAGTAAGTCATCATCATTAACCTAAATAAATATGAAATCAAATTAAAAATTAAACAAATCGGTATTTAATTTAATCACACATCTTAAATAAACTAATTAAGTTCATCAAATTAATCATATTAAACTTAAGCTTAGGCAAACATAAATTTGAGCATAATTAAAATACAATTAAATGCCAATCAAATCCTAAATTAAATCTAAATCATTAGGTCATTAATTACATCATCAACCTAAACAAATATAAAACCAGATTAAAAATTAAACAAATCCTTATTTAACTTAATAATAAACCAAAGCACACTTCTTAATTAAACCTAATAAAACCCATAGATTAATAAAGCAAATTAAATCAAATTAAATCAAATAAAGAAAGACTCTCATCAATTTAATATGTGATAAAATCAAATCTCATTCAACCTACTTAAATAAGAGAAAATAATTAACTATCCAATGTATGAAATCAAAATACAAACAAAACTTTGATAAACATGATAAATGGATGAGATAAAAAAAATAAAATTCTAATTACAAAGATCAAACTCAATTAAAATCAAAATAAAATCTCAATTGATCTAATACAATCAAACTACAAATAAATGAACCATGATTAAATCAAATAAATATAAAATTAAATCATATAACTATAATTAAAGAAAATAATTAGATATTAATTTAAAAGGATATTGAATTATCAAGATTTAATTGAATCTGAACATCTAATTAAAAAATTAATCAACCAAATTACATGAAGGTAAACAAATACAAAACAAATGTAACAAACACTAATCAAATCAAATCAATTCAACTAAGTCATTCAAATAAAGCAAATTAAATCAAACCTTAAATACAAATAATCAAATTAAAGGTTCCTCTTTATTTGTTTAACAACATAAAGACCCTTTAAGGAAATTATGATTAACCCATAAGTATGGGAGAATCATAAAATACTTAATTAGATTCTTTAACTTAATTAATCCTAATTATGAGCTAATTACATTAATTTAGAGCATTGCAATCTTATTTTCTCACATGTTCATGTCATTTATGGCTTATAATTAAGTGGTTAATCAAATTAAAGAAGCATAGGTAACAGTAATTAATTGATTTAATTAAGGATCCAACTTAATCAATTCATAAAATTCACTTGATTATTCCTTATTAAACCAAATTAAATCATGAACAGGGGGCATGGAATAGAATTTGCAAATCTCTTCTTATATTTCTTAAATCAAATCAAACATGAAATCAGAATGACACTAAGAAGTTTTAGTTTGTCTTAAGCGATCTTATTTAATATGATTGTCCTTATGATTTAATTGGATTGAATGAAATCATGTGTTTATGTTCTTTTATTTTTTTCCAATCATATTAAATGCTATTTTCCATATATGATCATGCATTCATCTCTTTCAAAAATTAATTAAACAAAATGATTTCTTTTATGCCAAATTGCATGTGTTGACTTAAATTTTAAAAAGGTGTGGCTATTATCACTATTAATCAAAAATTACTTTCAAAAGTGTATAAACCAATTATAATATATGGAGTGATGCTAATTATGAAATACTTATGAGTTTGCATGTGTTTAAGACATGTGGTATGAAGTCTTCTCTCTTTACTTTGCATGGGCTCACATAAGATTTACAATTGTATAATTCATTTGAAAAGAACACAACATTTGTCCAAATCCATTCCTATGTATGTCCATGCTAAGGCTTAGAAAAAGCTTCATATCACATATGTAAATCATATGATGGAAAAGAACACAACATTTTGCATGACACACGGCTTTAAGAAGAGTGGGTATATTATTCTGGACATCCCGGGGATGCATGACTTTAAGTAGCCCTAAGGAGGTCTTTACCTCACTCCCTTAGTGAGAAATAATGGAGTCGTACCTGCTTAATACTTTTATACATTTGAGTGTACATGTAGTTAATGGATTGAAGTCTCATTTTTCTATTAAAAAAATACATACATTCATAATAATCCAATTAAATGAAATATAAAATTCAAATAAACATCTTTACATTCATCATCTAAGTGTGCTAAGACATATTGTATGTGTAGGTATACTTAGGATCCAATCATGTGCATGTTACATGTGATGGAAAGAAATGAATGAACATGTGTCATGAAATAGTAATTCATTCCAATTATTCTTAAGAAGCCTTCCACATTGAATAATGTTATTTAAGGTAAACCTAAACCTAAGACTAACTAAAACATGTAATAAGCCATTCACTAAAAGAAGCTAAGTCATGATAACATGCTTTAGAAAATGACTTAAGGTAGGGAAGAAAGAGGGTAATCCTCTTTCTTCTCTTCATAATACTTAGATGTTAAGTGTAGGGCCTTATGGAAACAAATAAATCACAATTAAAACTTGCAAAATTAACTTAACAACTTAAAGTGAAACCAACATTCCATCTTAAATTGAATACTTTTACACTTAGAAAACTTCAACATTAATGCCTAATTAAGACATACCACACAAGCCTTAAGCACACACATTATAATACTAAGTCACCACTTCTAGTGCTAAGTTAGGGCGATGTATGTGTGATGGATGTTTTGTTTTATGATGTAATATTTTAGACTGGATGTTAGGGTCATTTTTTCTACAGAGGGTTATGCTTAAGGGTCGATAATAATATATATATATATATATATATATATATATATATATATATATATATATATATATATATATATATATATATATATATATATATGTTTTTTCTATGCAAGTTGCTTAGCCCCTAAGCATAACCAACATTAGGATAGGTGGGATTTTTTACCCATGTGTGGGTCCTAAGTCTAAAATTATTCATATAACTGTTTGGGTTGTATGGTGTGTTTAGTTAATATTTATTTTGTAGGTGTAGCTAGATTTACTTTTCCTATTTTTAATATAATTTTGCATTAGGAATTAGGATTAGTTATGGGGGATTGGGATGAGTAGTGGCCAGAAGGCTTAGTCCCTGGGGTGCCCTGTGATGCCTTTGGAGCAAATCAAATCAAAAGAAAGAGAAGCAAGAAATGAAGAAAAGAAGACCCCATAACATATATTATATTTGTAATTCAGGTTGTATAAGGGTAGAGCTCGGCTACCCATCTATTTTTCTCTTTTCAAGGTGTATGACCTTTTATTCTTTTATGATAGTCTATAAAATTGTTTGATGTTGTGTTTAGATTACGCACTAGAATTGCATTCCTTTCCCAGTTTCTTCATGTTTGATATTTGAATGTGTGGCCTGGATGTGGTAGGCTCTTAGGATGAAATTAAATTTTCTACCCCAATTAATAACTCATAATTAAAATTTTAAAATAATTTATAACCTCACATAAAAGCCTAGAAATTAAATCAAGATAATAAAATTTTTAGCAACCCCTTCATTAGATGATTGTATGTATAACATCATGCATGTCATATTCTCCCACTCTTGTTAAGAGGGGGCTTCTATCTGTGCTAGAGAATAAAGGCTTAACTTGTGAGAGCCTTTGATTGAAGAACACCTCTTTCTCTCTTGATTTGGCCCATAATCAAGTTCTCATGCATTTTATCATACAAAATCCCATAGCCTTTGTCAAAACAAAGAGTCCAAAAGAATCAAATAAATTTGATAAAATTTGCATCAGATTAAGTCAAGAATTCATATCACTCATGCTCTAGTCTCTTAGGGAGTGAGTGGTGGCTTAATGAGCCTCATGTTCAATCCGATCAATTTTGATGATAACAAATGAATGCTTGGATGTTCTAATGAATGTTTTTATATGTTTCAGATATATCAATTGCTAATTACATATCTAATACATCTCACAATATGTTTGAGGAAATTGCAAGAGGAGAAGAATGAAAGATAGATCAAATTGGATAATGTGAAGCTCAAAATATAATATTTTAGGTTATATGCATTTATTCATTGGCATGAATCAATTTGCTCACAACTTAAAATATTATTTTAATGAGGTTAATTTATATAAATCTCTATCAAATTAACATTCAATTATATGTTTCATACATAGCATTTGAATTGTCAAAATAATAAATGATAATGACTATTAAGTACAATTATTTTATTTACTTAATATAATTAAATATTTTAATTTAATTTGATGGTTATATGATAACTAACATATGTATGATTATATACAAATTATATCATAATATTTAAATGTCATATGTAAAAATTAACAAAAATATATGAAATTTTGTATTTTAGCCAAAGTTATTTTATAATCAAGGAATTTTATCTGATTTCATCTCCAATGGATTCCTTGGATTTTTTTTCCTTTAATTTGATAGGTCACATGACCCACGTTTAATTAAAATTGAATTTATTATGACTTTTCAAACATTAGCTGATTTTAATAATGAATGCATGCTACATGCTTTGAATATATTAAGAGCCATATTTGATTATTTTTACTTGCCCATGTGAATAGCCAAATTTTCTGCTTTAATTTAATATTTATTTAATATAAATTATATTTTTATTGAATATTAAATTATCACATGATAGCAGGAGGTTAGAATAATATATTTTTTTGAAATAATTCAAAATGATCTTCTTGCCTATAAATAGCCCTCATTCTCTTCATGAAAGCATTCCTCATTCAAAATTCAAAATCCCTCCAGCAAATCTAGGAGAAAATTTCTTAGATTTTCGTTCCAAGTGTTATCCAAATATTGCAAGATCAAATCCTTGGTTTGGAAGCTTCAACATCATCAACTAAGCAAGATTTCTCAAATTACTTGAGTTTGTTTTCTTGATCTTAATCTTTTTTAGTTGTTCATGCTATTTTCACCATCTATTTATTATTTCCAATTTATACTCTTTGGTGGATTAGTCTTTGGATATTGTTTTTCACATCAAAGTTTCTCAATCATTTTTTTTTGTGAAAAACTCTTGTGATAGTTTGTAGGATCTATTTCAACTTGTTGAAATTTTTAACTTCCTACAAACTTCTTTTGATTTCTTGAAATATTTCTTCATTAATCTCATTTTGAAAGATCATTTATTCTTAGATCTATTTTAGAAGTATATTTTAAGAATTTTAAATTAAATTATTATGCTAAAATTATTTTCATATTTGCTAGATCTCTCTTTTTAATTAAAAGCTTACTAGCTTACTTAGATCTATCATATACTCATTTTATTTAAGTATTTTAGGATCATTAGCTTTAATTGAAAGAATATTTTTGGTTAAAATAAAACAAATTATTCCTTGTTGAAATTTATTTTATTGTGCAAAAGAACATTGTGAATTTATTTTGAAATAATTTTAATATTAGTCTACAAATTGTAATAACATAAGTAAGATCACTTTAAGATATTTATTTTCTTATTTCGTATCAATATTAAGTGAGCATTTTATCTTTCCAAAATTTTTAAGTTGCAAGTGATCATTTATAAGTTGTGAGATCATTTTTTGAATTGGATAGCTTGGTGTATTTGTGAGAGATTTATTTTATCAAAATTTATTATCTTGTATTTTTCTTTTTTTGCTGTAAAATTTATATTGGGGTTGTACTCGCCCCGTTATAGGAGAGTACTATTTGTAAGCTATTTTTGCATTTAGTGGATTCCGCGTGGGGTGGACATAGGATTTTGGGGTTTGTAACCACGTAAAAATTGTGTGCCTATTGTCTCTCTTTACTTTACTGTACTTTATTTTTTTGCTGCATTAAGAATTGTATCTTGTCATTATAAAATCAAAATTTAATTTTCTACTAAAACTTAAAATTTAAGATTTAAGTTTTAAAATTTTTAATATCGCCCAATTCACAACCCCCCCCCTCTTGGGTGCTATAGTGACTCACAGTGTGTTTAAGGACTTAGTCTCCTTTCTAAATATATAACAGTCTAGCCATCTTACAAAGAATAAGACTTGCCTACATGGATTTAAAGCATAGGAGGTGTTAGTTGGAGACCACTCTAAGTGGTTGTATGTCTAACAGTAGGATGGTCTATCCTCTCTTGTGGAGGTAGACAATTATGTCCACCTTCCACTTAGATTTTGGACGTGCTTGTGGTTTATACACCAAAGCTCGCTAGCTTAGGATCCAAGGTAGTTGTTTCCTTCGGGCTAGAAGCATAAATACTCATCTCTTAAGCATTTCCACAATCTTATGTTATGGGATTATAACTCCTAGTATTCTAATAAAATGTCAACTCAAATAATTAACTCTCATTAATTTCAAAATATAAAGCCCAACTATAGGATAGAATGGATTGCTTACTAGGATTCTTAGTATCATAAGCAATCCCGACTCATCTCCTTTGGCTTCCAAAATAAGTCTCACCTTTTGATCTATCCCATTTGATTTTCCAACATAGTCAATCCTTCGATAGTATTGCATTGAAATCTTTGAAGATCATGATTGTCTACTTTAATCAAGAGTGTTCTTAAGGAATCCCTTTTCTTAAGATGTAATTAAATATGGGGGCATGCCTCCATGAGAAACTTAACAAACTCGACTTAAAATAAACCCTACTTTACTTTTGCATGTAAAGTAAGAGAAAGATCTATGGTATATTCGAAGACCCATCATGCCTCAGGAGTCTTTATTAGGTGATTAAGTCCATTATAGGGTAGTCATTTCTATCTTTTGAGATAATACATCATTCCTTAATGTCATACCCGATCACATCAGTAAGTATCGCCTAAGATCTATGTGATTTCCCACATCTCAAAAATAAATACCACAGGAACTTAAGAACCCTGTTTAATATATACCCTGCTTTATTCATCCATGTAAAGCAGAGGAAAATTTTTTGGTATATTTGAAGACTCGTCATACCTTAGGAGTCCTTATTCGGTGATTAGGTCTATTGAAGAGTGGTGTCTCTATCTTTTGAGAAAGTACATCATATCTCAATGTCATATCAGATCACTTCAATAAGTATCCTCTATGATCTGTGTGATGTCCCCCCCCCCCATAATCCAGAAATAAACACCACACTTCCCCTTAAGAACGTGATAAAGGCTGATCGGTCCTAGCGTAAAATTGCGGCGCAAAGTGGTACTGCATGCAGGAACCTCTAAGGCTTTCCTATTAAGGATGGGAACTCAGCATTTAACTGGAGGTTGAACTGTAGAAGTGGCTTCTTGTCGGCCACCTCCTCCTCACTATTTGTGCTGAGGGTAGGACTATCACAAGTAACTTTGAAGGGCTTAAACCGAAGGCCAAACTTTATGACTGGGGAGGAGGTGAGTATGGCCTGATCCATGGCTAAATCCATACCCAAGCTGAATGAGAAAATGAGCTTTCCAAATGACATGGTGCTTGAAATAAATGAAGGACTAGAGTTTTCTTCTTTGCTACTAGAAAAAGAAAGGCATAGGATTAGACTTTGCTTTGGTTGTTGTTAACTTGACTTTGAATTGAAACTCTTATTTAACAAATTTGGTTATGTTAGATGGGATTTATATATTCATTGGAGAGATTTATAATTTTGAGAAGGAATTTCTTTTGAACTTCACAAGAAGTGAGCTCAAATGAATTTTGGAGATGTTAGATGAACTTTACTTTGCCATGCTAGTGGCAAGAGGTTCTTCAAGTTTTAGATTGACTTTATTTAATTTATTTTGGACAATTCCTTTGATTGATTCTTCTTATCTATTGGAGGTCTAATAAGGGTTTTATGGCCTACTGGAGTGAGGTCCTAAAACCTAAAGGATGTTGACCACACTTGTCTAAGGATGAAATAGACAAGGTGCCCAACATAAGGAATGATAGTCTTAGACTCATGTAAAAAACATTTAAGTTCACTATCGATGTTTGGAGATAATAATTGACTACTAAAGATGGAGAGAGGAACACCTCCCATCGGAGTCGCCAAAAAAATATATGGTGTTTTAATTTGGAGTCATAAGGACACCATGCAGATCTTAGGGGTACTTATTGAATGTATGAATTTTCTGAGTAGCTTTTGATGAGCATACTATATTAATGGATATTTTTAGTTTAAAATTAGATAAATTACCATTTATCAATTTCAAGACCTTTCCTTCAGCAACATAAATCATTTCCAGGGTTATGTTTTTCTTCTTCTCCTAAAGTGAAACAAGTTCATTAATAATATAGATGTTAGCGTGTGGTCTCACGTATATGATTTTATTTAGGGTTCTGTCATCATACGCTACTGTGATGGCATAAGTTGCTACATCATTCTCATCCACAAATATAACTGCAATCATGGAATATGGTCAGATTATAATAATGATGGACAAATATTTTTACTTGTGTGTGTTACTCAAAGCTAGAGTAATTTATCTACATAATTGGTAATTCCATCATTAACTTATCTTAAATTTGGTCATTAGGTAGGCCTGTCATAGTTGAGCTTGTAATAACTAAAAATAATTTTTTTGGTATTAAAATTATAGAATGATCTTTTTTTAAGATAAAATGTTACGTCAAAAAGATAGAACTTACACTCACTTTGATTTGGTCGGTAATTTAGTATGGGTCTAGTTTGTTGAATTTTCTCAGTAGCTAAAAACAATCATCTAAATGTTGAATTTTATGCTACTAATAAAATGGAGAGCACTTGTTGCCCAAAATCGCCATAACATTATATTTCACATCAACAATATCTCAAAAATATTAAAGTTATTTTATATTCATCTAATGTTTAGCTAATTTTTAATTGAAACTCATCCAAATTAGTTAAATGTTATGCTCTATGTGAATCTTTCAACTAAAGAGATAGCATAACTAGTAAATGAAATCATACTCACAAGCAATACAAGGACTGCAAGTTATAATGACTTCTAGAAATACATACAAAACATAATCAACTAAATAATATAACATTAATGATCCTCGTAAGCTCCTAAGCTAATTTATAAACTAAGTAAAAAATAAATAGAAACTAAATAATTTTAGTTAATAAACCTCACCTACCATGAAAGATGGAGAGCAATTGAAAAACAACCAAAATCAACTATTTACTATAAAAATAAAAATAAAATAAACCAAATCACTAGCTAATAATAATAATTTTTTGAAATAAGAGAAAGTAACCTGCAACTTTAATAAAAACATGATCTGATTGATTTGAATGTATGAAGAGTGAAAAATTTACTTTCTCTGAGATAAGAAAAACTAATTTTTCAAGGCTAACCAACTATTTTAAACCAAAAGGAAAAGAAATAGAATTAAACTCAACAACTTTAGTAAGAATATAACCATGTTTTACTAATCAATCTGCACACAAGTTCCTTCTTTATAACCATGAGATATAGAATATTTCATATTTATAAGAATATTCTTTATATATCTCTCAACAAATATAAAGCTCAGAATTGGAGTCTAATAATTAGATTAATAAGTTGCTAAGCTCAATAATGGAATAATGGCATACTTCAACCTCAAATAATAAGTTAGAGGAGATTTAGTGACATTGAGGGCGAGTAGTTTAGAGGAGAGACGCATAATCAACATAATTTCTAGGTGGAGAAGGTCATAAGAGCATCGTCTAATCTTTGAATGATCCAACAACTATAATTTCAAGGCTTGAAGGTTGAAAACTAGTTTAGGTTTATAGGGTGTAGGTGAATCTATCACAACATAAAAAACATAAACCAAACGTGGCAAACCGTGATGGATACTAATTACTTGAAGTAGCTACACCTTAAAGATTATTCTAAACTTACAAATAATTGAATGGTTTTAAATTGGTCTGCTGGATTGAATTTAACTCTTTTGTTTGTGTGTGTGCGAGTGTGTGTGTGTGTGAGAGAGAGAGAGAGAGAGAGAGACTGAGAGCAAGCATGTTGAAAATATGACTAGTGATATTGAATAATATGAACTCCCCAAATTCACATTAAAATGAAAATCATATAAATATATTGAAATTCATTTGTCTGGTTCGAAGATTGAATATGTTGATGAAATCAATGAATGAGAAGAAACATATATTTTTGTTGCATCTACCCTGGTATTTTCAAAAAGATATTTACATCATAGCCCTAATACAATCAACTAATATACATTGAAAATTATTTCTAAACTAATGTATTTAAAGGTGAAGTGGCAACTAGAAACATAAGTCAAATTGGGAGGCATGAACCAATCATAAGATTAATATTAATTTTTTTGTAATGAAATCATCTAGCTATGACATAAAAGGGAAAAAAATACAAGAATTACCATACATGCAATTGAATCATCATATTAAAACTAATATATTAAAATCAAATGTTATACCATAGGAATAATTAAGTCAAACAAGTGTAACGATAAAAATATAAAATAACAATTGATTTATTTATATATTTTTAAAAAATTAATGACAAATGAACCTTAATATGATTCTAAAAAGCCAAACCATAACTAAATTATCCTTTTGACCAAGTGTATCACATGATTCTAAAATGGTTGCCTTCAAGTAAGCTCATGTTTGTTCACTTCCATTAATTCTTTGATTGGTAAAGATCATCCATAAATACATATCAGTCATTTATATTTTCTTGTTTAGTGTTTAAGTAAAATGAATGTTCAACTGAAAGCGAAGCATAATTTTGTTGAGTAGAACGGACGATCAATGATTTGTCATCCCATGAGTGCTAGAAGCCAGACATTGTCCGCCTTTTGCTACTCGATTCGAGCTCACTAGAGCTCGTTTGCTGGCAAAATTGACTCCAAATTGACCAAGGAATGAATCTAAGGGGATCATATGATGGAAATTGCATGAGCAATGGGTTAGGTCTATGTTTAATTGATCATTGGTGATTGAGTGGAATAGTTGACTTGAATTTATTTGGATTCTAGAGTGAATTAGTTCAATTTGACCATTTAGGTCAAATTTGGCTAAGTGTTCTAATTGGGTTAGGTTGACCAAGTTAGATCCAATTGGAGATTGGGTTATGTTTGATATCAAATTAGTGATTGGTTGGAAGCATTGGTTTCAATAAATTTGGTTTTGGATTTAATTTGGTTCAATTTGTTACCTTCTAGGCCAAATTGGGTCAACTTGGGTCAAAGGGTCCAATTGGCTTAATCAGGTTCAGTTGATTGTAGTGGAGTGTTCAATAATGACTTACAATCATCAATGAAGGGATTGGGTGGCTTGATTTGATCAAATGAGAGTTTAATTGGAGTTTGGTTCAATTATCCTTTTATGTCACTTTGGATCAAGTGACTTAGTCAAGCCATCTTGGACTAATTGGGTTATAAATGGTTGGGGTGTGTTCAATGGTAAATTTTAAGTTCATTGGTGGCTTTGATTGTAATTGATTTGAGCTTAATTGGGTTTTAGTTCATTTGAACCTTTTAGGTCAACTGAGCTAACTTAGGTTGGTCACCTTCCTTTGGTTCAATTGATTTGATTGTAAATGTTAAATGGCTTGAAATGATCTAATAGATAATTAGAGTGATTGAGGAAATCAAATTGAATTTAGTTTGTTTGAATGGGTTTGGATTGAGTTATAGGATCGTGGTGGAGTTAACTTGGATTACAGTCCAAGTTAGTTTGGCTTGGAGCTTCAATTAAAAAATCAAATTTAATTAAGATTAATTGAATAGGTTTGAGATTTGTTTATCCCTATCCACATGAGCTTAAGTTTCGATGAGTGAATAGGTATGAGTCTTGGTTTAGAGCCAGGATGTGGAACCTATTTGTCCCAAGGTGGACTGGGTTATGCCTTCTGCCATAAGTTTAAGTTTTAGCATCCTCTTAATCACTAGAAGTGTCCTAGCATGAAGGAAATCCAAGTTTCTAGAAGGTTCCTAGATCTAAGATGGGGAGAATTAATCATCACTCCGAAAGTGAGGTCAATAATTTAAATTTTTTTTGTTAGGGTTATAATCACTCCATTATAGTAGAATACATGATTGTTGTTGTTGGGGTTGTACTCGCCTAGTGATAAAAGTGTGTTAGTTGCATTTACTTTTTATTGGGATAGTTGAATCCTAGCTAAGGTGACTATGCATGGACATAACCCAATGTAGGGTTTTGGTTGAAAATTATAAAAAATCTTATGTATGTTATCTTGTTATACTCTTCTACCTTTATTTTAGCTTGTCTAAGAATTTGTAAATTATATTTCTAAATTAAAAATTATTTTTTTACCAAAAATTTAAATTGAGTTTTAACTTATGTCATTTTTTAAAATACCCAGCTTACCCACCCTCTTAGATACCATAATCACTTATGTTGAGCTAGTGTTTCCTTGAGGTAAGCAAGTGCCTTCAATGAGCCAGATGAGTGCTCCCCAAGATTGATGTGTTTTGATCTTTAATGAACTTTTTTTTACATATCATTACTACACAATGCACATTTTAGATGTATACTTTAATAATTTGAAAAGCATTTGTGCTTATTAAATTAAATAGTGGATTAATTGAAGATCCATCTCTTGCACTTGAGCTTGCCCAAGTAGAATCCAAAATCAAGAGAACAAGAGGATGTGTGTAATCTATAATATCTATCATTAATTATATCACTGTTACATGTTAGAAAAATTTCACCTAATTGATGATGGATTTAACAATTACTTGTTGTAAGTAAATGTATTATTATTTAGTAGTTTAAATAATGTAAGAAATATCCCCTAAAAACATTACACCACATGCATAATAAAACTGTTTAAATTTAAACAACATAGTACAAGTACAAAATTATAATGCCCACTACATGATAGAAAGCATTATAACTTATGGTGCAAAAAATACACCACAACCTATATAAAAAGAGATTGATGCTCTTGAGTTATTATTTTTGCATTAGATTCATTTCTTAAATAATATAAACCAAAATAATTTAGCTTGCCATGCAATGAAGTTCCCTAATTTTGAAATAAATAGCTTACATAAATTTATCCATATTTTTCAATATGTATTTGACATCCGGGGTATAATTTGGTGGCCTCAACTCCAATCGATGGATCTATTTCAAAATTTAAAGTTTCTCCCTTAATGAAGCCAGCATGTGCAATTGCATAAAAGATAGGTAATTGCTCATGTGAATCTACAAAAAAATTAAAGAAGAAGTTACATATAAACACACACACACACACACACTCATATATATATATATATAAAGAGTTTGATGAGCATGCTATATTTATGGATGTCTATAGTTTAAAATTAGATAAATTGCCATTTATCTTTTTCAAGACCTCTTCTTTAGCAACATAAATCCTTTCAAGGGTTATGTTTTTCCTCTTCTCCCAAAGTGAAACAAGCTCATTCATAGTATAGATGTTAGCAAGTGGTCTCACATATACGATTTTATTTAGGGTTTTGTCATCATCTGTTGCTTTGATGGCATAAGTTACCACATCATTCTCATCGCAAATATAATTGCAATCACGGAATATGGTCAGTTTATAATAATGATGAGCAAATATTTTTACTTGTGTGTGTTACTCAAAGTTAGAGTAATTTATCTCGCATAATTGGTAATTCCATCATTAACTTATCTTAAATTTGGTCATTAGGTAGGCCTCTCAAAGCTGAGCTTGTCATAACAAAAAAAAGAGAAAATAAAAATAAAATAAAATCCAACAATCATGACCTAATTAAATAGAATCAAGAATCTGATCGTCAGAATAAAAGAGAGAGAGAGAGAGAGAGAGAGAGAGAGAGATAGAGAGAGAGAGAGAGAGAGAGAGAGAGAGAGAGAGTGAGAGAGATAGAAAAGAGAGAAAGGATAAGGAGGAGAAACTGCACTCTACTCGTGCATGCCCTAGCCGAATGAGATAACCTTTTGTGCGCCAATGATCTAAATAGAGGAAGGAGTGCCTTTGGTGTGCCGACGACCGAGAGAGGAGAAAGCTGATGCATGCAAATGGGATCAAGCACAGGAGGAAGGGGAGCCAGGTGTGCATTCATGACTTTGGTCAAGCCGATGGCTTGTTGAATCTTAGGGCAAAGGGCAAACCGAGAAAGCTTATGTTATAAGATAAAATTTTTAGTTATTATAAATAGAAATGTTACTTTTGATTTAATTTCAAAAATAGAAAATCCTACATCGATTTTAAAATTTTGATTATTAAATTTATTAAGGATTGATACGAATGGGAGAGATTCAACGAAAATAGAAGAATTTTGCAAATTTATAACTATGATTTTATGATTTTAATTTTGCATAGTCCATGTTTAATCATGTTAAAAATCATGTAGACTAATCATGATAATAAATAAAATAAAATAAAAAGAATTTATGAGAACCTATAAATGAAATGCTAGATTTGAAGCTTATGATTGAGATGGATGTAGTAAAAGTATGATTAATTATATTAATAGATAGAGAGCTTAATTTTACCTTTCCTTGAGTACAATATAAATTAAACTTAATTATTTAAACTTTACATGCTACATGCAAAACATAACATAAATATTAACTTGATATTTAGCTTAATAAATGTACATAAAAATAACATATATTATAGTTTATTATAATATAAAATTATTCTTTCTTATGTATTTATAAGTATAAATTTTATGTGGTGAATAAAAGAAAAATAAATTAATTTAAATAATTAATTGGATAATTAAGAAGAAAATATATGAAACTTCTTACAAAAGGTTATGTTACATGCATAATAGTGATCCATAAATTAAATTAATAAAGAATAAAGTAAATTTGATGATTGATAAAGAATTATGTAAATTAAGATATGTAAGATAAATAGTGATTGCCTAAATAAGAATGAGAAATTAATTAAAAATTTTAATATCCCTAATGAATTAGTATGATTATAAATTTATCATAAGAGAGATAGTTATGTTTCTATAATATATACACTTAGATTGCTATGAGTATTGATTAGGTTAATACTTTTAATTATAAGAACTTCTGTTACGGAAAGAAAGTTTAAAAGGGAAGGAGATTCAAGAGGAAGCTTCAAACTAAAGTTGGTAATTATGTTCTTGCATTTATGATAAAAGCTTATTTATTTTCTTGTGATGAAATGCATTTATACATGATTATGACTTTTTCCTGTACTATAAATTATGATTGATTTTCCTTTTCCTTTATATTGAATGAATAGCCTAAATGCTAGATCAAATTATTACTTACGTCATTTCACAGAATTAACTGATTTACTATTATGAATTAATATTTATAACTATATAAATTATATGCTATGAATGTGTATGTTTGAAAATGGAGTTCATCCCCTTTTGGTACTAGTAAGGGACGTAATGTACTCGTGCACGAAAAAGGAAATAGAAATGGTATATGGTAATGGTTACTTATCCTTTGGATAAGTTATGAAAAAGGTTTTTTTTATGGAAATGGTTTTAGATGGTGATTTCTGAGATGGGTGATAAATTAAAAGTAAAAGTTCTTAAGAAATGGTTATTTGTATATACCTCCTATATGTTTGATTATTTGAGCAATTTCTTTTATGTACATGTTATAGCAAAACCTATCATGCATACTATTTCTACTTTCTTGTTTTATTATAATATAAAAGCATAATTCACCTACTGAATTTTATTTAATTGCAAGTTGTTTATATTTTTTTCAGGTCGCCTTCCTAATTAGATGGAGAACAAAAGGGAGGATTATGTCTACCATCATAGAGGAACTTCAAGATATAGGTATTATGTTGGTTTATAATTTGTATTATGTTATGTAGGACTTCTATTGAGGGATGTTTAATATACATGAACAAATTTGTAAATTGTGATTTTAATTTGTAGTGGCTCTTAAATGACTTGGAGAAATATATTGTGTAGTTTTGTTTCTATTGGAAATGTTAAGTAAGATTTTTTTATCTGTTCGACCGTCTATTCTGGTCTTGGTATTCCAAGCTCTCGGCCTGGGTCATGACAGAGATTAGCATGCCCTTTAAAAGAATTTTTTTTGTATTAAAATTATAGAATGATCTTTTTTTAAAAAATAAAATGTTAAGTTAAAAGGATAGAACTTACACTAACTTTCATTTGGTCTAGCTTGTTGAGCCATCAACTATGTTTTCTTTAAATTTTGTAGATTTTAACTAAAATATTTTGTGCAATGACATCTACCACATTAAATCTAGTCTTATCCCAACAATAATATCTATTTTAAATTTATTCATGTTGAGTTTCATCTATCACATTAAAAATGAACCATCAAATCTAAATACTTCCTCATAATTTGGTCAGAAATTTAATAATTCATTCAGAATATAAATCTATGAAAAAAATATCTATCTCGATACATTTTGTATCATAAAAATTAATTTTAACATGTGTCTTCAATTTTACATATCATATCCAATCTTTTAATATAACTAAACTGATGAGCAATATAGTTAATTTTAAAAGAAATATATAATTAAATTTTTTTTCTAATAATTTAATTATATTTGACTTTTATACTAATGTGTGTTGTCTAAGAGCTTATTGGTATTGAAGGATAAGACATGTAAAATTAAGAGTATATGTATCCTATTACTGCTATAAAATGTATCCAGATATTACATATATATATATATATATATATATATATATATATATATATATATATATATATATATATATATATATATATATATATATATATATATATATATATATATATATATATATATATATATATATTCCAAATATATGCTTGCATTCAGGCTTTCGCAGTTAATCACCTTTAGTGTTTGCATCTCCGAGGATAAAAACTCTCAAAGTTGGGATTCCAGTTGCTTCTACCTGCCCAAGCCTTGAAAGAAAATAGCTAAACAAAAGGTTACATGGCACAATGGTGTAAGGAATACCTTCATTTCTAATTGCTTCTCTTATCTTAACCTTGATGTTAAGTGTGCTTTTTGCAGATTCCAAAATTCATATCCAAATTCAGATGTGAAGAATCTTTGCATTCCAAATAATTTTGAATTGGTAGTGATTTATGCCAAGCGCAGTTGTTGTACTCTATTTTCTACTCTAATTGTTTAGAATACAAAAAATCAATATGAATTTTGAAGGGAAAGAAAGTATTTATTTCAAGCCATTAAATTGAATGAGAAAACTAATCACCTATTAATAGGTTTCTATGTTAATATAACTTTATATTTCCTGTTGCTTTAATGGCTGATATTATGCGAATTTGCTCTTCAAGTTATATCATGGGTTCATGGCCCATCACAGAGAATACTACATTCACCTTTTTGATTTCTTCTAACAACTGCTCATGATCATTTAAGTCACCCTTGCAGTTTTCTCGAAAAAGTTAATTAGCACAAATTTAATTTTTTTGCATATAAAGTGCTGGGGGTGTTAGGAGAGAAGCATAAGAGACTCAAAATTGGCTTAATATATTAATAAATAGGTATTCAGTAGTTCAAAAAGTAATGGATCATCAACTTACCTTATTGCATTTAGTGATCTCTTTGAAATAAGTACTATCATACAATAAGGTTAATGATTAAATATCATGATGGCTTAAAAAATATTGAAGTTTTATTCATTCAACAAGAATTGTACATGATATGTCTTGTTGACATCATACCAATTAGAAAGAAGAAGAATTAAATCTTTGATTACATATAAATTGACTATCTAAATAAAATATATCTAAGAAAAAGTTTTAGTATCCTTTTATGATATGATATTCAACATTGCATAATACCATAAAAATATTATTCTTCTTGGATAACTCATCTAATATGATTAAATAATGATGACCACTAAAGGATAATATACAATAATGGTACTGCATTCAAGAGCATCAAGATCAACAGCTTTGCTCAGAGACATAGCATAAATTGGAGATACTCAAACATCTACTACTCAAGGGAAAATGGTTTGGCAGAAGCCTTTAATAAAACTTTCATCCAAATATTGAATAAAATACTCGACAACTACAAACGATGGTGGTATAAGCAGTTAGTTGAAGCCTTGTGGGCCTACTGCACCACATAAAGAACTTTGATGCAGTCCACCCCTTTCTCCTTAGTGTATGGGTTTGAAGCCATTCTAGCATTGGAGGTCCAACTCTCGTCATTAAGGATAGCTGTGGGTAGCAAGATCACAATAGAGCAGAATGCCATGTTGTGGTTAGAAGAGCTCAAAGATTTAGAGGAGAGATGCCTACGGGCATGCCAGAATCTCGAGATATATAAAGCCAAAATGATTCTAGCTCAGAATAATTTGGTTTGCCCTAGAGCTTTTCAAGTAGGAGAGTTTGTTTTAGTTCTAACGAGACCAATTGTTGCCAGTCACAAGATGGGAGGCAAGTTTAAACCCACTTGGGAAGGCCTTTTGTTCATAGAAAAGGCCTACCAAGGAGGATCATATTAGTTGATCAACCATAGAGGAGAGTACCTGATGCTTCCAATCAATGGGCTTTACTTAAAGAAATATTATCCTTAAATTGTGTTCCAAAAATAATAATCATCAATAAATTTCTTTTTGAATCAAACCTTCTCTTCATTCAAAACATCTTTGTCCATTTGCAAATCCTCCATGATGCATGTTTAGGTTAGGTAGAACACTCTATCAGCATCCTATCCTTCATCAACACAACACAAACACAAACACAAACTACACATCATCATAACACATACACATATCTTTTATCTTTAGCTATTTCATGTTAGATAACGCCCCCTGCGACCCTCACTCATTTGCTGCTATAGGTCAGGTTGATGTGCTACCCCGCTAGTGCGTCATCCTAGTGGTCCCTTATTTAGGAGGATGTAAGTCTGCTACGCTTTCCTTTCTAACTTGACCATTGCACACTGAAGAGTGCATTGTTAGCATGGTAGGCCTTACAGTGCAGTCGATAAGCTTCCTTTATGTTGGCTTCATTCAAGAGAATATAAGTCTACTTTCTTCTTGGACTAACCATCGTGCACTAATTAGGTCAAGTATTTGAGGATTAGGGTAAGTCCCCTAGTGGCACCTTTCCTCCTGACTACTTCAAGTCTGGGTCTAGTCCTTCTTTGTGACTCCCTACTTAGTAGCCACCCTTAGGTTAGGTTCGACTTGTTATGCCAATAATGGGTCACCCAAGTGGTTATTCCTCGCTCTAGAAGATGTAAGTCTGCTATGCTTTCTTCTTAAGTACAATCGTTGCACACCGATGGGCAGTCCTAAGTTGGATAACACCTATTGAGCAGATGACAGACTATCCCTACAATCAGTTCTAGTTTAGGGATATATAAGTCTACACTTCTTCTTCCTAGACTGATTGTCGCACACTGACAGCGACCCACCCGGTGGATACACAACTCATGGTAGATGTAAGTCTACAACGCTTTCTCCTTAAGTTGGCCACCGTACACCTATAGACTTTCTTATTTATAGGGTCTAAGATAATGCCTAGCGACACCTCCCCTGTGGGCACTCTATTTGGATCATGTCCTTTACGACCCCATCTAGAAACTACCCAAGTTACTTTTGGATTGGATAGTCCCCCTTTCCTAGTAGCCACCCCTATGGTTGGAGATTTTATTTTGCGGATGTGCAGATTCTCCTTTGGTCCAATAAATCTGAGATAGGTAAAGGCCGACATAGCCCCTTCTCAGTGTAGTCCCTCTCACACCAACAAGGTCTGTGATAACAAATAAATAATATATATATATATATATATATACGCTTGTGGATTAGGAATTAATGCCTCAAATGGCACCTTTCCCAACCAAGCATCCTATCTTTAAGATAATGTTAGCAAAACTCCCTATAGAAATTGCCTGACTACTCTTGAGTTAAGATAAGTCTCCCACAACACTCTCTCAGTAGTTTCCCTTAGGTCGGGTTCAATCTGTTCTGAGCTTTGGAAGATGTAAGTCTACAACACATTCTTTCCAGCACGACTATTGCACACCAACAGGAAGCCCTAGATCGGGTTCGATTTGTTGAACATCCAACGAGTCACCCTAGTGGCTGTTCCTTGCTTTGGAGATGTAAATCTACTACGCTTTCTTTAGCACAGCCGTTGCACACCAAAAGACACCCCTTAGGTTGGATAGTCCTACCCTTCGACCAGTAGACTACCTCTTTGGATCGATAAATCTGAGATAGGTCATGGCCAATATAGCCCCTTCTCAGTGCGGTCCATTGCACACTGATGGAATCCATCAAATGAAATTATAAAAAAAACCGAATCAAATTAAAATAAATCAATGAAATTAATCTTGACTACTTTTGAGTTGACATAAGTTCCCCGGCGACATTCACTCAATAGTGGCCCCAAGGTTAAGTTCGATCTGTTGTGGTTCCAACAGATCACCCCGGCAATTGACCCCTACTTTGGAAGATGTAAGTATGCTATGCTTTATTCATATTATAGTCGTTGCAAACTGAAAGGCAACCCCTTAGGTCGGATAGTCTTACCTTGTAACTGGTAAACTATCCCTTTGGATTTGTAAATCTAAGATAGGTCAAGGCTAACATAGCCCCTTCTTAGTGGGTCCATCGCACACCGATAGGGTCCATAACAAACTAGATTAGAAACTAGCCTCCCTAGTGGAGTCAAATTAAAACATATCGAACAAACCAAACTTCTCCCCAGTGAGACACAAATCAAATTAATCTCCCTAGTGGAGCCATAAGAAATCTCATTAAACTCTTATCCCCAATAGATAGCTCGAACTTGCTACCCCAGTGAAAGGTTCACATTCCCAATCCCTAGTAGATTATAGATTCTTAGCCCTAGTGGATACACACCCAAAAAAATCATATTCACAATCAAACTCAAATCCATATCCCTAATGGATAGCTTGAACCTGCTTCCCTAGTGGAACGTTCACATTTCCAATCCCTAGTGAATTCCTCCTTCTATGCCCTTGGCATAGTCCTCTCACATGTCATGTCCAATGCATGTATGATCCTTTAGTGAATTTTCCTTCATGTCCTTGACATGAGCTTGTAACCATATCTTCTTTGCTCTCTTATGCCCCTGGCATAAGTTGAGTTGCATTGTACTAAGATCATGATTCTATCTACCTTTTGGGTTTAGGTTTAGATTATTTTTGTTAGCACTTGCAATCTTTTGGGCATTGTTGATCATCTCGGTCAACGCCAATACATGGGGTGTGCCTTGTCAGTTACACCAGACCTATTGGGGGTCCTTTTGTTGACCTCACTTTTGGAGTGAGTTCTCAATCTCCTTATCTTAAACATAGGAATCTTTAGACATTAAGATTTCCTTAGTCATAAGACACATCTAGTAAATAGGTGAGCGCCTAATCTAAGCCTAAAGACTTAGAAGGGTTCAACCACAGGATTAGGCCATGACTTAGGGATTAGGGAAATCACCTACCCTATAGCCTAAACCCAATCCATATACACTTTAAATTTAATACAAATCCAAATTTTAAACATAACCTCAAATTCAATTAAAACTCAAATTTAATTCGAACTCAAATCCAAATACCAAATCCAAAATCCAAATCCTAAATCAAATGATTGAATCCCTTAATCAAATCCTCCTTAAGCCATATGATTGGATCCCATGGACTTAGCCAAATTTCTATCCAATCCACTTCAAACTTGATTGATTTATTCATGAATCAATCATATCTGCAATCATCTTCATAAATATAAATGAAATCTACACTCAAATCATCAAAACTAGATCAAAATCTTCCTTATGCCATTTTGGCCTATCTCCATGAGCTTGGCCAAATTTGCCTCCAAATCAATTCAAATTCAATTGATTTTCTCATGAGTCAATCATATATTCAATAATCTTCCTAAATGTAAATCAAATATATAATCAAATAGCCAAAATTAAATTCAAATCAAGTCAAAACCCAAATTTGAACTCTTTGAGGCAATTCCTTAGACTCAATCAAATCCCACTAAAATCCTTTCCAAAATCAATTAATTTTCTCATGAATCAATCATTCCTTCAATTATATATCCAAATATAGATGAAACCCCCAATCATCAAGCCAAATCAAAATCAACTTGAATCAAACCCAACTTAGCCCATTTGCCTTGAAATATTTCAATGAACCAAAAACCATTGGAATCCAAATCAATTGCAATTGAATTTATATATCAATCCCAAATCCATATATAAACTCAACTAAATCAAATTCAACCCAAAATCAAGCCAACTAAATCTAATTGGCTTACTTGACCCAAAGTGGTCAATTTGGCCTATTTGAACCAAAATCTGATTCAATCGAAATCAAAGTGATTTTAGCCAATCCACACTTCATGTCATGATAGTTGATCACCTTATGATGATCAATTGACAAAAATTAGGTCAAACCAAGTGAACTTAACCCTTTGACCAAGTCAACCCTTTAACTCATATGAACCAAAACTAGCCAAATTGCAACCTAAGCCAAGTCTCTTGAAACTGATGATTCATACTAAACCAAAATTAATATTTGAGCATGGCTTGACCTTTAATTAAGTCAAACCTAACCCAATTAGCCCTCTTAACCCAAGTTGACCCAAATTTGCCTAAATGGCCAAGATGGGTCAAATAATAATCCAACCTAAATTGATTGCAACTAATATCTCAAGTTCATTCTGAATTGATTGTTGAACTTGACCAAGGTCACAATTGAATCCAATTTGGCCAATTGAACCTAATTGACCCACTTAACCCAAATTGACATAAAAGATAAAATTAGCCTAAACCAAAATTAAATCAAAGCATGCAATCCTCTCCAATTGACCAATTGAATATGAACCAACACTCAACCCAAGCCAATTTGGCTAATTTGGTCAAATTGGTCAACTTGACCCATTTGACCCAAATGACCTCAAATGACCTCAAATGAACAAAATTCAAATTTAAACCAAATTAAACTAAATCAATGACACCAACATACTACAAATGATCATTTGAACTTGATCCAACCCTTGGTTTGACCAAATTTGACTAATTGGTCAACCTAACCCGATTTGACCTAATTTGACCTAATTTGGCTCAAATGGGTCAAATTGACCCAAATTAAACCAAATGAACTCCAAATGACATGATATTTGGTCAAACTCACTTTTCACTCATTCAAATTTGACCAAATCAAATATAATGATAAATGACCACTTTGCCCTTAGGTTAAGGGCATCTCATGAGAAAAGACACTTGCCCAAATGGTCATTTCTCTTCCTCAGTCACTTGACACTCATTCATTAGTCCACATAAGCACCAGGGACACTGACCAACCTGACCCAAGAGGTGGTTGGGGCAGCCATGACTCATGGGGAGGTGAATTTACCTCGCCTCTCTCATTGGAACACTTGGAATGAAGGACTTCCACCTCCCCCTTGCTAGGACACCCATTGGTTCTTCATGGCAACCACCTCTCATGCCTTGGCCACTCAAATCAAGCCACCTAAGGAGAATCCCAACCACCCCAAGCCAAGGACACCCACTACGGGCCAAAAAATCAAAATGAAAGGGGATTTTTGGCCAAAATCCAAAGCACAGAAAATATAAGCCTGAAAATCTCTCCTCTTGCCCACATTTCATTCTCCTAGAGCTCTTAAACCAACTAGCAACCCTTACCACTTCATTTTAGAGTGAAAACCATCAAAATCAAGCTAATTTTGGTGAGGAAGCGACGACTATTGATGGATATAGTATTCCAAAGTGAGCAAGAGCCTGAACCTATTCCAAAGCTTCTTCTTGCACTCAAGAGCATGCTCAGATCATCACTACCATCGAAAATCATCCCGGTGAGGTAATTTTAAAAAACCATAGCCGGCTTTAAGAACTTTTGTTTGTAATAATTTTTATGTGATTTTAAGAATTTCTCTTGGATAAACTTTGCATTTTGCATTTTATATCATCCCAAAATGAATCGATAAGTTTTTGGGTGAAGATTGTAGCAAAATCTAGCCTGAACGGATGAAATCTCATCCGATTTCACCAAAATTGTTTGATGTTTCTATTCAATACCATCATTTTTGCTGCCTTGGAATTACGTGCAACAACAATTGCCAGATCTCCTATTCAGAGAGACAGATGGCTAAGATTAATGATAGATCCACCCATTTTGGCCCATCAGATCGCACGGATTGATCTAAATTGTCTGATCCATGATCAGATGGTCCAATCTTATATGGGCATCATGATCCCTGTTCACGCCATTCCTGCTCATCTACTGATGCGTCACTGTGCCATCCAACCACGTGACATTGCATGGTACCACGTTGCCTCGTCAGCGCTGCGTGGTGCTTACTGTGTTAAGTAGGAAATTTTGGATTTTCTGATTTTAAAAATTATTTAAATCACCTAAAATTTCAAAAATTTATAGAGAATACAATACTTAACTAAAAATTATAAACAAGGGTTCGTTGGATTCATCTTTTCGAGAGGAATCAAACAAACATAAAATCACCAAATTTCACTGAATATGTTGTTCTTAATTTGAGTTTTAGTGAAAATATAATTTTATTAATTAAACCAAAAATACACATGAGATTGATTTAAACTTTTTAAGGATTTAAACTAAAGTTAAAATGCACCCACCATAAAAATTTCAAGTCAAAAGGATTTCTGGATTGGAATATATTGCATTCAAAAGTTCAAATAGTGAAAATAAATTAATGGACTTTATAAAAATCATGAAAAATCATTTAAATCAGCTGAAACTTTGGAAAATTATAACAAATCATTGACAATTCCAAAAAATTTAAATAAATACTCATTTTAAAGGTATTTTAGAGGAGATTAAAATTAATTCTAATTAATTTTGAATAGTAATTATGGTTTAATTTAGGTTTAATTGAAAACTTAATTAGCTTAATTACTCCCTAATTATTGAAATATTTAATCCCAAACTTTCTAAGGCTGATTAATGGGATGACCTTTTCCCTTCATAATTTTCTTGGGATTTATTGCTTTGCTAATTTAGGAAATTGCTTGCCTTAGCCCTAATTATTTTCTTAATTAATTAGATAATTAATTAACATTCTAAATAGTAGGGAAACCATTAATTAAGCTTGCTAATCATTGTGGAATAGTGAATGGGCATGTTGAATGAGATTGGGACCTCTTTCCCATTCTTTTCCCTAAGTTCATTTCACTTGACTTGAAACTAATTAATTTAGGAGTAATTAACAGTTTAATTCATATATTAAATGGCTTAATTATATAAATTAAAATCAAAATCATTCCAGATCTCATCTAATTTATTTTCTCGGGTAGACTCTTAGGTTTTTAATAGCCTAAGAGAATCATAAGGAAATTATAATTAGCCTATATATGTGGGAGAATTATAGGAGTACTTAATTAAGTACCTAAGCTTAATTAACCATTAATTGTGAGCCAATTGCATTAGGCCCCTTTCAAATCTTAGGATCATTGTTGATTTATTTCTAATGATTATGCATATGCATATCATGTTGGCTCACCATTACTTGGGTAAATATGTTAAGGTGATATAGGAAAGGGGTAATTAATGAACTTAGCTCATATTTCTTTTCATTGATCCAAATTGATTAATTAATATGAAAATGGGTTAGGAGCAATAAATGATTGAATCTCCTCTTCTCTCTAAATCAAATCAAACATCTAAAAATAACTTAATAAGAAGCTTTGGTTTCCTTTAAATGATTGTATTTGATATAATTATCTTTAGGAATTAGCTTGATTGAATGAAACATGTATTTTATGTCATATTATTCCTTTCCAATCATATTAAATGATGTGTGTCATGTGGTTCCATGCATTCATGTATTTAAAATGTTTAAATTTAAATGAATTTCTTTTATGTCAAGATTGCATGTGTTGATTGAATTAATATATGTGTGGCTATTATCACTATTAAATCCAAATGTATTTTCAAAAAGCTTATAAATTAGTAATAACATATGAAGTGATAGTAGTTGTGCTTACATATAGGTTTGCATGTGCTTATAGCTTAAGTATGTGAAATAGAGCTTTCTTTTCTTTAATCTATATATAGTCTCACATGTATTTGAATGTTAATAAGTATATAGTATGGACATCCCGAGAGTACAAGGCTTTAAGTAGCCCAAAAGAGGTCTTAGATAATCTCACTTTCATGGTTTAACAATAGCCCATACTTGCTTAAATCTCTAATATATGTCGACATATGCTTAACTATGGAATGTAATTATTCTTTTCTACCAAATTCATGCTTTAATTATCATCAAGTGTGCAAAAATAAAAATATATATTGCATGTACAAATATATATATATATATATATATATATATATATATATATATATAATAATAATAATAATAATAATAATAATAATAATAATAATAATAATAAAAAATGAAGATGTGTGTATGCTATTGATGGTGGAAAGAAGTAGTGGAATGTTATTCATGTAATAGTGATTCAATATTATTAATCCTAAGATGCCTTTTATGTTTGAATAAAACTCCTTAAGACTAACCCAAACTTAGGTTTAATACAATGTTTATAAATCGTTCACTAAAGAAACCAAAGTCATAATAATACACCTTTAGAGAACAACTTAGAGTAGGGATGAAAGGGGGCAAGGCCCTTTCTTCTCTTCAATGTTGAGTGGACATTAAACAAATTAGGAAAGTGTAAATTAAAATTAATCAATTTATTCCAATATTTGAAATGAAATATTCCTTACCGTTTAACATAAATAGTTATAAACTTTAGATAATCACACTCTTAAAGCTTAGTTAAGACACACCACACTAAACCTTAGCACACACATTAGAATGCTAAGCCCCAAATTCTAGTCTTAGGTTAGGCTGGTGTATGTTATGGTGTTGTGTTTTATTTTATAATGTAATATTTTAGACTAGATGTTAGGATTATTTGTGTGTAGAATGGATGTTAGGTCGCTAATAGCCTAATGATATTTTCTATGGGGGATTGTGCTAAAGGGGTCACTGTAATAATAAGAAATGTAAATGTTCTTGCTTGCAGGTGCTCATTATGCTCCTAAGGAAAATCCAATTAGGATAGGTGGGCTTGGCTACCCAAGTGCAGAGTGCTAAGTCCAAATATGTAGAATATAATTACTTGGCTTGTATACTTATTTAGCTAACATCTATTTTGTAGGTGTAGTTAGATTTTTTTTTATAAATATGTAATTTTTTAATAGGATTAGGATTAGTGCTATGAGGTTTAGGATGAGCAGTCACTAGAAGGTAAAGACTTAGGAGGACCTCTGAAGCATGGAGCAAATTAATCCAAAATAAGGAAAGAAGGATAAGAGAATGAAGACCCCCATAGCATTTATTTTTAATTGCAATACTCAATTATAATCTGGGTTGTATAAGGGTAGAGCTCGGCTACCCGATTTCTTTTCCTTTTAAGTGTGTACGATGGTTCTTAGCCATACCAACCTTTGATTCTTTTACAAAATTTGTATGTTTGATTATTGCATTTAGATTGCACAATAGAAGTGACATTCTTTTCATAGGTTTCTTAAAGTCTGATGATTTGATGTGTGGTCTGGATGCGGTAGACTCTTTATGATAAAATTAAATTTTTTACCCTCACTAAAAACTCATAAATAAGTTTTAATACAACTCATAACCTCATTTTAAAGCCTAAGTTCTTAATCAAGATAAATAAAATATTTGGAAACCACTTAGCTAAATATTGTATGTTATCACACCATGCATTTCATATTGTGTCACTCTTTAATAGGGAGGGTCTCCACTCTTGCATGATAGGGGATAAGCTTAACCTTATCCCTTGTAGTGGAGAACACCTCCTTTAATTGATTTAGCCCATGACTTAATTTCATCATGCATATAAACATAATTATTCCAAACCTTGATCCAAAATGAATGTGCCAAAATGGTTCATAAAGTTGTAAATTTTGGCATTAGTCTAAGTCATGTTTTTATACCAACCATGTTATAGTCTCTTAGGGAGTGAGTTTAAGATTTTAGATTCTTTCCTAATTAAATAACAACATAGAAATCTTGCATCTACGTAAGACTAACCTACATAGTTTTAAAGCATAGAGGGTGTTAGCTGGTGACCACTCTAAGTGGTTGTAAGTCCAGAAAAGTCAGGATGGGTCTATTCTCTTTTATGGAGGTAAACTATTATGTCCCATTTTCTTGATTAGACTTAGGTTGAGCTTCTAGCTTGTGCTAAGACATTTTAGATTTAGGTTCTAAGGCTACTTATTTTCTTTGGGCCATGAGTATAAGTCCTCACCTCTTAGGAATTTCCATAATCTTGTTGTTGGACTATAAGCCCCAACATTATAATGAAATTCTAATTTAAATAAAAGTAAAATTTCTCTTTCAAAAATATAAAGCCTCATTATAGGGTAGATTGAAGTAATTACCAGGCTTCCTAGAATCACAAGTGCTTCATACTCATTCTGCTTTGGAATTGATAAATAAGTCTTCTTATTTAAACCTTCTCACTTGATCTCCAAAAGTACCAACTTTTTATAGTCTATCTTTAAAATCTTTGGAGATACTTATTGACTACGTTAATCGAGAGTATTCTTAAAAAGTTCTCATTTCTTGAGATGTAATTAACTGTGGAAGCTTGCTTCCATTAGGAACTAAAGAACCCAACATAAAATAAACCATGCTTTACTTCTCCTTGTAAAGTGGGGAATGTTCTCTAGTACATATGTAGACTCATCTGCCTTAGGAGTCCTTATTAGGTGATTAGGTCCATTATGGGTTGATGTTTTTATCTTTCAAGATAGTACATCATACTTTAATGTCACACCTGATCACTTCAAAAATACCCTCTATGATCTACGTGGTGTCTCTACAACTCCAAATTAAAACACCATAGATTTTTTCCCGAGACTCCTCGGGAGTGTTCCTCTCTCCATCTTTAGTTGTCAAGCATTATCTAAAAATATCAATAGTGGACTTATATTTTTTTAATGTGAGTCTAAGAGTATCATTCCTTCTATTGGGCACCTTATTTATTTCACCCTT
Organism: Cymbidium sinense; assembly: GCA_021442155.1. Classification (NCBI taxonomy): domain Eukaryota; kingdom Viridiplantae; phylum Streptophyta; class Magnoliopsida; order Asparagales; family Orchidaceae; genus Cymbidium; species Cymbidium sinense. Next base: position 88,210,108 of record CM038227.1, on the reverse strand, counting down.
AAGAAAGTTTGGTCAACATCCTTTAGGTTTTAGGACCTCACTCTAGTAGGTATTAAAACCTTTATTGAACCTCTAATAGATAAGAAGAATCAATTAAATGAATTGTCAAAATTAAATTAAATAATGGCAATCTAAAACTTGAAGAACCTCTTGCCACTAACATGATAAAATAAAGTTCATCCAACATCTCCAAAATTCATTTGAGCTCACTTCTTGTGAAGTTCAAAAGACATTCCTTCTTGAAATTACAAATCTCTCCAACGAATATATAAACCTCATCTAACATAACCAAATTTGTTAAATAGGGATTTCAATCCAAAGTCAAGTCAAAAGAACAACAACCAAAGCAAAGTCTAATCCTATGCCTTTTTTCTAGCAAAAAAGAGGAAAAATCCAATCCTTTATTTCTTTTGAGCATCGTGTCATCTGAAAAGCTCATTTTCTCATTCACCTCAGGTGTGGATTTGGCCATGGCTCAATCCATACTCACCTCTTCCCTAGTCATCAAGTTTTGCTTTGGGTTTGAGCACTTCAAAGTTACCTGTGATGGTCCTATCCTCAACACAGTGAGTAGAGAGGAGGTGACTGACAAGAAGCCACTTCTACAGTTTGACCTCTAGTTAGATACCAAGTTCCCATCCCTAAAGAAGAAAGCCTTAGAGGTTCCCATGCCACGAGTACCACTTATGCCTTCCATAGTTTCTACTAGGATTAGTACCGCCTCTACAGCAACCCTAGTTCTTAAGGGGAAGTCAGTCTTAACATCTTAGATTATTTCTCCCACCTTTCAAGTTGGTACTAGCTCCCATCATGCACCCTTGACCAAGACTTAGTGCTGCAATAAGAACAAAAAGATTATGAGGTACTATGAGAGCATGTCCAAGGAGGTTCAAAAAGCCTCCCATGTAGCTGAAGAGGGATCCATTTGTTAGATCTCTCCCCTTCTTGGTGGCAGTAGGTTTTACCCTCTCTCAACTACAGAGGGAAAGAAAGATGTGAGGAGGATAGTGACATCACCCCCATGACCCGCAGAGTATGCGACACCAGAAAAGGAGAGGAGGAAGCCCTATACTTGTTTGAGGTCCGTGCTTAGGAGAGTAAGGAGATTCCACGGACATTCTGAGTCTTCCATCATTCATGACTTGAGATAGTGATCTCTAGAAGTGTAAGGGATCAGATCTATAGAGAAAAGGCCATAGAGGCCAAGGTTACTGCTCAAGCAGGAAAGAGAGATAGGTGGAGGTTTGTCAGATAGTCGATGGCCTCAACATTGATTGACCATCTTGATCGATGAGCAGATAGAGCTGATCATTCAAATATGATATTTATTACTATATCTAGTTACAAGGGGAGACCATTGGTGAGAGGCAGCGGGAGCCACCGCCACCACACCGCTCCACTCACTGACCAACATCGTCAGTCCATTTCATGCCATCTAAAGGACCTACCAAATACCATATGTCAGTATATGAAGAATAGGCATCCTCCTTAACTGCTCCACCACCATAGTCGGAGGAGAAGGAAGAAGGAAATTCCTGATTCACTCATATGATTATCGAACCGGTTAGAGATAGAACCCTTCCTATCAAAAACATACAGTGCATCACCTCTTCAAGACACAGTCTGGTAGTGAATCAACCCCGATATATGTCGCAGTGGTCCCCGGTTTAGTGGATGACCAATAATAGAGGAGATATTAGAGGACTATCGTGTTGCAGTGAGGCCGATAGTTGGAGATGACCATTAAGTCCAAGAGAAAGGTATGATAGACTTCAATGCCGATGAGGATGACCTTTTGGATGATACCACTGAAGTAATAAATATTAAATTTATTTTAAAATAATAAAAATGATGTAATAATAATGTCTATTAATTTAATTTAGGACTCATCATTCATAAATATTTTGAATTTATTTATAAAATAAAAATTTTTAAATATTATTTTAATTATTTTCTCTAATTTTAATTCAATTTTCTTATTTTTTACTAGTTGATTAAAAATAAAAAAATTTAATTATTTTAAAATGGGTCAGTTCTTTAAAAAGTAGTTCAATTCTAGTTCTTGCTTGTTATGTGAAGAAATGATTTTGTACTTGAACTAAACTAGCTAAATGACCTATTCATAGTTACACTAGTTCAACCAAGCTATCCAGTCCACTTTTTGAAACCTTGAATTTAATGAAAAATAAATAAGGATACTAAGTAAAAATTTATATAATGGACTCTTAGGAGTCCTCAACAACTTTATGCAGCAATCTAGAGTGATCAATCATCTATAAAAAAATAAGTATAAAAGAATTCTGATCTAAATAATAATAAATTCCCAATAATGTATAGATAAAAAAAACCTTAATGCTCTTCAAGCTTAACATCTTTGCTGCCCTCTTCTAAAAAAAATCAACATATCTCATCTCCTGCCCTAGGATTGTTTCGTATGTCTAATACTACAATAATGTGGCATATTATATTACAATATCTTGGACTACGACACACTTCCACACTAGTGGGCTCATATCCTTCTTTAACCTGCTTGATGTTTCTCCAATTCTAGCCTACTCTAATAGCATTTAAGAAAACATCATCATCTATAGTTGTATAAGCATCTGAATAATCATTTTGATGATGCTTGTATGGCTTTGAATTGATCATTTAAAGATGAATTCCAATTTAATTTGCAACATTGGAGTAACGAATTCCTTTTTTTTCTATTTAGATTGGGCTACTAAGCTTTATCAAACTTCAAATTATGATATTATGAGATCACTAATTATGATAATTTTATCTTTACAAAAGTTATATATTATTTTCATTTATTTTTGTATGATCCTTATGTTAATTATGAATGTCGTAAAACATAGTCAGCATACTTATGATAACTTTATCCCAATTATATGAGACCTTGTTATGAATATTGATTTTTTAATTTTTTCTTACCGATTACTTTGTGATATTATACATAAAATTACAAATCATTTTAACTACACCCATAATATGCAGTAAATGTTGACATTCAATAGCAGTAACATTTTCAAAATTAGACTAAACAATTATTTTAGAAAAAGATAAAAATTCAAGGCTGAAATATCCAATAAGAATTTAATCAAATATTGAACAAACTAAAACAATAAAAATTAAAATTCTTAAATATTCATAATTTTATCAATTTAGTTTTTAATATTCTAATTTAAAATACTTCATAATTGAATATCTTTAATTCGAGTTGTGAGATATGATAGTTTAATTATTTTCTCCATTTTTAATTAGAATTTTCATTTTTAGCCATCCAAACAAATTTAAGAAAATAAAAAATGATTGAAACCAAAATTGAATAATTTATTAAAATCTTGTTTGGTTCATAGATTTACCCAATAGAATAAAAATTCTTGTAGGTTCTATGCAAAGGTTATTTTAGATCTCGATCAAATTTGTTATGGGATAAATTCATAATTGAACCAATAGAGCTAATCAATTTCATCCCTTTTTTAGAATCTTAGGCAACATTCTTATCATTTTTTCATTTTTTTAATGAGAATTTTCAAAAAATTTAACTGTAGCCTCATGCACGCACAGTGCGTTAGGCTTCAAACACAATATCATTTGCTTGAGCTAAAGCGGGTGCCCAACCACTAAACCAAATTAGACTATGATAGCCATAATTATAACTTAATGATTTACTATTTTTTACCTTAAAAATTTTTCACCTAAAAAATTCTCGGCAGATAATGCATCAAAAACTAAGGTAGTGCTGTAAATCAACCATATCTCAATTCTTGTTGGTGATTTGCATTAAAACCTATCCAACACCCTAAGATCAATCAACATGTTTTATTAGTTTTATAAAATCAAAATTTTAGCACTTTTCTAATGCATGTGTGTGTCTTTCTCTAAATATCCATCAAGAAAAAAGTAGTCATTATTACAATAAAGGAGCTATAATTGAACACTCGATATAGATTTAAGCAGTCACATAACACCTGTAGTTAGTTATAACATTCATGTCCTTCTCTGAATATCTACCAAGAAAAAAGTAGTCATTATTACAATAAATGAGCTATAATTGAACAATCAAAATAGATTTAAGTAGTCACATAACACGTGTAGTTAATTATAACATGAAAAAAATACAAAGAAGAGGCCCCAAATCAAGCTTAGTTGGTCACATGTGGTTAGCTAATAACTGTTCAAATTAGTTTTATATAAATTATTCTACAAATGTTATGATGAAAAAAAAATCACTTGAGCAGAAATTATTGTGTTTAATATATTAGCAAATTTATAATCTATTAAGTAAGATGGACGACATAAGTTAGAGCAAAATCTTAGTTATTGGAGGAACGGGATACTTGGGAAGTTATATTGTTAAGCCAAGCCTCAAGCTCAACCACCCCACCTTTGCTCTTGTGAGACCTCTCACAGACACCCAAAACACTAAGAAGATACAACTCATTCAATCTTTAAAAAACTGTGGTGTCAATGTGTTATGTGTAAGTATGGCAATCATCTCTTTCTAAGTAAGGAGACAATTTTCTCAAGTGTCGAGACAGTTCGTTCTCCCTAAAATTATGCACAAACATATATAATCTATTAAGTATCATTATTATTATTTTTAAACTGGAGACTAATTTATTGAAAGTATTAGTATGCTTGTGGATAAAGTGTTCCTTGAGCATAGAGCTCTTAATAAGAGAGAAATATCTCTGCCAATTTCTCTACTAATCTTGCACAAGTAGTGTTAATTCATTTTCCCAATAAGCCATCTAGTCTAACTTAACATAGATGAATAAAGAGAAAAATATAATGATCCCTCATGAAATTTTACATTACCAAAGGTCTTAAGCATTGTAATTCACAAGTTATTGTTTCATTCCAATTTGACTAAAGAATTTTTTAAACCATTTTGGGTAGGCTCTTAAGCATTGTCAAAAATAAAATTATAAGATCATAAATGATGAAAACTCCTACTTTTCGAAGATTAATATTATTTTCATTTAATTTTCCATGGCCTCATATGTCAAGTAATAAATGTTATTAAGGAATACACAAATTTTAGTCAACATCATCCTTCGACATATCTAAAATATATAAGATCTACTTCAAGAAATTTTATTTTTAATGATTTTAATTTATTCTTTCAAAATTTTCTTATGAAATTATTCCTATTAATTTTAAACAAATTAGTAAAATATAATATGGTCAAGTTAATGGTATAAGTTAAGATAGCATTAATTTCTTGAAATCCTAAGCTTAGGGTCAAAATGGGTTAAGAAATCTAGATGCTATGTCTATTGGAGTGTTAAGGTAGTTAAGGGTACTAATGGGTTCACAATGATCTTGATACTATGAGTCTCATACAAAGCGTTAGATTTTATTAGTCTTTATTAAGTTTACTTTTTTCATAATCTAAATTAAATTAGATTTAACAAAATAATTAAATTAGATTAAGCTTGACAAGATTTGACTATGTCATATTAAGTTAATGAGATCAAATTGAGTCCTGACTAGATAAGCCCACCAACCTTACACTTAGCTTAAGCTAGACATGACCTAAATGATCTTAAGGCATACTATGCTAACTCTCACTCCATTAACTCATGGTTCAAATTATTAAAGCAATAAAAGCTCAATAGATGATATGTCTTATAAGGTTTTAAGAGATGATGATAATACCATATGAGAGCCATAATGTGTTAAGATAATACAAAATATGGGTTATAGTCAACTAAGATTTATAAGGAAAAAAGAGGGGTATTGTTAAGCTGAGTCTAACTTGCAAGAATTAAAGATATATAATAAAGTAAATTGGTTTAGAAAAAAAAGGCTAATAGACTTATACTTGAAATACACTATGTAGATTTTTATTTTAATTAAAATTTTAAAACTAATTTTTTTATGGTTTTATCCATGATAGATAAATTGTAATTTTATGACTTATGCTTGGGGCAACACTCAAACTTACCACTTTCATAATAAATTTGATCTTGACATAATTATATTCATGAATTTTGGGTAAGATATTCTCTTAAGACTAGTTTCTCTACCTGAGCTACCCTAATTATGCTTTAGAAGACACATTAAGATGTGCACTTATAACTAACTATACCTAAAATGGACTCTTTTAATTATACCTAAAATGGAAGTTTCAAATCTTTGCTTGAAATGATACATTAAAACTAGTTTGGTTATTCAAACTTCCCTAATTATTTCTATTTTATAATGTTAACACTTGATATATTACAAATTAGAAGAAATTGAGATTAAACAAATTAGGTCCTTTGCATTTATTAGGTTAAAATACACTATGATAGGTGAAATTAGCCATTATCTACTAAAATAGAATATTAGTCACTAAAGATGAGAAAGTAGCAATGAAATTATGGCAAAATGTTTAGCAGCAATGAAATTATATTTTTAAAAGATTTTTTTCTAAAATACATATAATTTTAGATATATCACTCCATTAATATGAACTTCAAATTGGATGTTAACTGAAACCAATCCAAGGATGTCTAATTGGGGTATGAATGTTACATGCACAAGTTTTTAGATAAATTATCTTAAGCATATTTGTAAGAATTGTTTCATGGATGGATTATTTTTTGAAATAATTAATAAAAATTATACATAAAAATGATTATTTAATTTAGCTAGAGATGTCATATTATGTAAAAGAATAAACTTTTTGATTACCAAAATTTGACTAGTAATTAAATTCTAATTACCCACACTCAATAAAAATAACTATGAGAATTTTTTGAAATGGGAATATAAATTTTATTTTTAAGAACAAAGAACAAACTAGAATTTCATCTTAATTAGAAATTTTATAATATAATTTTTCACCTCATTTTTAGGATGAGCTCTCAACCCCTTTATCTTAGACATAGGACTCCTCTTCGACTTTAAGAGATCCTTAGTCTTAAGACATATCTAGTGATTAGGTGGACACTTAACCTAGCCCTAGAGACTTAGAAGAGTTAGCCATAGGAATATGTTATGTCTTAAGGGGTGTTAGGGGAATTTGCCTACCCTATAGCTTTAACCACATTCCTCAGTTCCTTCCTTCAAGTAAAACTCCAAATCAAATCAACATCAAACCTAAATCAATTCCAGCTTAACTGATTTTCTCCAAGCTCAAATCAATGCCAAATGATTGAAGCCCATGACTGAAATTCCAAATTTCAAATATTTCCTAAGCCCTTTGATTCACTCTTAAGGACTAGGTCTAAATCTAATCTAAACCAATTCAAAGTCATGAAATTTTCTCAAACCCATTTATATTCTCATTTATATTCACATATATAAATGAAATAAAAATTCAAATCAATCAAACTAAGTCCAAAATTCAAATCCAAAATCAAAAATCTTTCTTAAGTCCTTTGATTCCCTCCTTAGGACTTAGCATAAATCAAGTTCAAATCACTTCAAATCTTTGAAATTTTCTTATAACCTCTAAATATTCTCAGTAATATTCACATATATAAATGAAATATAAATTCAAACAACAAAACTAACTCCAAAAATCAAACTCAAATTCAATCAAATTCTAACCTTAGCCTTTCAATTCAAAATCTTGAACTTAGCCAAATCAATTTCAAATCAAGCCAAACCTTTGATTTTTCATCATGATTCAATCAATTATTCAATCATGAATCCAAACATAAACATAAACTTCAATCACCAAATCAAAACTCAATTCAAAAATCAAACCTAAGTCAAATTCATGCTCACCTCTTGAACTTGAAATTTGTCAAATGAATCAAAGCCCATTTAACTTCAAATCACTTGCTAATGAATTTATATTTCAATCATAAGTCCATATGTGAGTCCAATCAAACTCAAATCAAGCTTTGACCAAACTATTTGACCCACTTAGGCTCACTTGACCCAAAGTGACCTAAAGTACCCATATGAGCCAAAATCTAATCCTAACCAAATTGGAATGAACTAAGCCCACCTAAGCCTCTCATCACGATCAACAATCATCATAAGATGATCAATCACTTAAATTAGGTCAAACCAAGTCAAACCTATGGGTTGACCAAGTCAACACTTAGCCAAAATGAAACCCAACATAGCCAAAATCTACCTTATGCCAAATTGATTGAAACCATTAATCAAAACTCATTCATGATCAATGTTTGAACTTGAATAAGTCAACATTTGAGCTTAACCTAGCCCAATTGGCCACTTGACCTAAGTTGACCCAACTTGACCTAAAAAGTCAAAATGTGTCAAAACTTGATCTAAGCCAAATGGATTGAAACCAATGGGTTAAGTTCATTTCAAAATGATTATTGAACTTGACCAAAGACTCAATTGGCCAACTAGACCTAACCTAGCCCAATTGACCATGAGCCCAACTTGACCTAAATGGTCAAATTAAGCCAAACTCAAATATAAACCACATTGATTGGAAATAAAGATACCAATCTATTTCATATGACCAACCAAACATGAAGCAGCCCATGACCTAACCCAAATATGTCAAATGGGTCAATTTAGTCAACTTGATCCATTTGACCTAAATGAAATAAAATGAACCAAATTCAAACCTAAATCAAATTGAATCAAACCAAAGGCACCAAAATATTTCAAATGGCCATATGAACTTGACCCAACTCTTGGTTTGACCTAATTTGACCAATTGGTCAACTTGACCCAAGTTGACCCATTTTGACCTAAATGGGTCAACATGAGCCAAATCATATCAAACCAATTCCAAATTTAATGAAACTTGGCCTAACCCATTTTTCAAACATATCAAACATACTCAAATTGGAACCCAAGCTAAATGACCATTTTACCCCTAGGCCATAAGGTTAGTTTTGGCCAAATCTAATTTAAATTTGGTTAAATTATCTCCATAACCACTTGGCACCCTCTTAGTAGATCAAGTGAACACTAGGGAGTGTTGTGCACCCAACCAAATGGGTTTGGGTCAGCCCAACCTATCCCAAGATCAAAATCGACCACCTCCTTCAAATTGAGCACATGTAAATCCTTCCTCCACTCAATTAAAAACATGGCCACTTTCCCACTACCCCCCTCTAGCCAAAATGACCCATGTACAAGCCTCTAACAACCTAACAACCCATTGCATGAGCTCAATTGGATCAAAATAATAAATGAAGGCACGACCATCCAATCCTTCAAGAGGGAGATATACTCCCCCTAATTTGAATTAATTCCATGAGTCCCCAATTCAATTGAGTAAGAGGAGTCATTTCCCAGCCTTCCAAACTCCATCTTCTTGATTTTCATAGCTTGAAAATAGGGCAGTTCCACTAAATATTCAACTTAGCCTATACTCAACATCAACCCAATTCCCTTTGCAAGCTCCATTAGTGAGCTCAATCGAACTTGCCCAAGCCTTTTCCCAAGCTCCAAAAGGAAGGGAGGTGCTACCTTGATCAAGACCAAGCTTAAGTCAAGGAAGAGTTGGCCCATAGGAGGATCCACCCAATCTCAAGACCTCCAAACTTCAACAAAGCTTCATCTCCATTAGATGAAGCTTCTCCAAGGGAATCGAGCACCGGTGATCACTTCCAATAAAATTAGCCTTCAAATCGAGCTTAAGTTCAATGTGGTTTGGTCCTTTATGAAGTAAAGTTTAATCCTATGAAAATATAACCATTAGATGTGTTTGCCTTTGTGCTTAGATGGTGTGGGTATGTTTTGGGATCAATCTGAGCTCAATCGAGCTCGGATCATTCCCTAAAAGATGGACGGTGTCCCTTCTTCATAGAGAAATACAGGGATAAATCATAGGCCATCCATTCACACATTTTTGATGGATGACCATGATTTAAGACACATAGATCTCACATTTAATCCCTTAGATTTGTGGCTCTAACCTCAGCCATCTGATCCTTGATCAAACGGATGAGGAAAAAGTGGGTAGCGCCTCCACTGATGCAGCGCTATGATGTGATAACTTTACTATCAAATTCTATCATTCCACGTGGAAAGCGCATGTTGCGTCAGCGGCCCACATGGTGCCAATAGGATTAAATATTTAATTAGGCTATTAAATCACTAATTAATCATGGAAACTACCTAAATTCATATCTAAGCCTAGAAAAATCAAAAAAATATGAAATAAATTGCATTGGATAGATTATTGAACATAGAATATTTTAGAAATGATCTGAATGGATTTTAAATAGTGATTTTCTTTGGATTTGGATTTTATTATGAATGTTATTTTACTAATTACCCTCTAATAACTCCATTGATTAATCCCAAACTTCTTGTGCATAATTAGTGGGATGAACCCTGCCTTCCCTAATTTTCTTGGGATTTACTAGTGGCTTAATTAGAGAAATTTCTAGTTCATTCCTTAATCACTCCCTTAATATAATTAAGCTTGATTAAAGGTGTAATTAGTGGTTTAACCCTCTGATTGATTCAATTAAGTTTTGCTTAAGTGAATATGAGATTTATGGAATAATTTTGAGATACTTTCCTTAAGATATTCTTTAAACCCCTTTCTTCCTTAATATAACCTTAATTAAGGGTTAATTCACTAATTATCCCCTTAATTAATTTCATAAAATTCCAAAACTTTGCATAACTCAATTAATCTATCTTGGAGAAATCAAAATTCAACTCACATGTAAGGTTATGAAAGTACTTAAGTTAAACCTCTTAGTTTAATTAATCATTAATCATGAGCCAATTGCATTAGGCCCTCTTCTTTCCTAGGTGCATTGTTGATTTAAATTCCTTATGCAGTTTTATGCCATCTCATTGGCTCATAATTATTTGATTAAGTATGCTAATGTGTTATAGGTAAAGGGTAATTAACACATTTAATTCATACCTTAACCTAACCAAAGCATAATATTGATTTAATCACTAAAAATTAAACTAAAATAACAAACATATGTGGGAATGGGTTTAGGAACAACAAACTCACCTCACATTTCTCAAATTAAATCAAACTCAAAATAAAATCAAATCTTCTTTAAGAAGAACTTCATTTGCTTAAAGCTTTCTTATTTCATCAGATTATATTTAGGAATTAATTAGAGTGAATGTGTTTACATGCTTTCATCACTTTAGTTCTTTTCTAACATGATAAATGTGTATGTCATATGAGTTTCATGCATTCATGCTTTTCAAAAATAAATTTAAAAATGAAATGTTTCTTTATGTCAAATTATATATTTTGGCTAAAGTAAAAATATGAATGGCTATTGTCACTACTAAATCCAAAAATATTTTTAAAAATATACAAATAAAATACCTAAATATGAAAGTGTGCTACTTATATTATTTATAAGCTTGCATGTGGATATATATATGAATATGTGCATAATGTAGCTCTCCTTCTCTTTCTATTTGGCATAATTTTGAATAGATTTTGAAAAGTGTATAGTTCGCTTGAAAAGAATACAACACTTGCCTAATCTCATTCCTATGCTATTACCCAAGAAGGACATCCACACTTGCACAAACAAAATAAACAAACAGATACAAACTCTTTGCATCTTTTTTTTTCCAGTCATTTCTTTTGTACATGTATTTATATTTAAGGAAAGTGGTATATTAGTCTGGACAACCTCAGAGTTGAGAGGCTTTAAGTAGCCCTAAGTAGGTCTTGTACCTTACACCCCTGGTGCTAACAATGACGGTGTACTCACTTATGCCTTTTATACATATACATGTGCATGTGAATAATGAATAAAAGAAACCCCTCTTTTCTACTTAATGAAAATCATGCATCATAAAGCATTCCAATTTTCTTAAGTAATATTTCTAAGCATTCATCATAAAGTATGCTAAACATTTCCATTTGTATGTATACATATGCTAAGGATTCATTCATATGCATGTTATACATGTTGGGAAAGAAATGAAGTGATTTGTGTTTCGTGATATTAATTCACTTTACTTAATCTTAAAATGCCTTTCTTTTTGAATAGATTTGTTTAGGGAAAATCTAAACTTAGGATTAATTAAAATACATAATAAAACATTCACTAAATAATACCAAATATGAATCCACTTTAGAAATTTCTTAAGGTAGGGAAGGAAAGAGAAGTTCTCTTCTCTTTTCCCTCTCTTTAAAACTTAGTAATTAATTGTAAGATTCATTTAAACCAAATAAAAAAGGCAAAGTAAAATCAACCTAAATCAACTAAACCACTTAAAGGAAAACACCCATCTATGTTGAACATCTTCACACTTAGAAAATCTAAAGTTTAAAGACATAGCTAAATAAACCACACAAACCTTTTAAAGCACATACATTAGTTTAAGTCACTACTTCTTGCTTTAGGTTAGGATGGAGCATGGCTGGATGTTTGCTTTTATTTTGTGATGTATTATTTCTAGTCTAGATGTTAGGGTGAATATGTGTAGAATGAATGGTAGGATGCTTTAGTCTAATCATTGCTTTCTGCAAGGGATTGTGGTTAAGGGGCATTGTAATAAAAATATAAATGCTTTTGCTGTATAGGTGCTTATACCCCTAACCATAATCAAATAGGCCAGGTAGACTTGGTTACCCATATATGGTGTGCTAAGTTTAATATATATGCTTGGGATTTGTATGGCTTATTTAGATAATCTCTGTTTTGAAGATGTTAGTTAGATTTGCTTTTCCTTTTCATGTATCTTTTATAATTAGGATTTTTGGAATGAATGTTATGGGGGAATAGGATAAGCATTGGTCATAAGGTTATATCTTATGTACCATGTGAAGCCTTTGGAGCAACCACCTTCCAACCATCCAAAAGAAGGAATTAAAAGAAGGAACCAAAAGAAGAAAAAAGAAAGAAGAGAGAAGAAAGAAGAAATGAAGACCCCCATAACATGAATTTCCTTACTTAATTGTAAATTAATTCATTTATAATCTGGATTATATAAAAGTAGAGCTCGGCAACCCAATTTTTTTTGGGTTTATGTGGTGGTGCCCAACCGCGAATGACCTCTTATTCTTTTGTGTTAGCTCTATAAAATATTTGATGTTTTGTTTAGCTTATGCATTAAGATGACATGTTCCCTAGTTTCTTCCTTGCTTGATGTATGACCTGGATGATGATCAGGCTCTTAGGAAAAAAAGAAATCTTCTACTAAATTAATTAACTCAAAATTAAAAATAAAATAACATATAACCTCATTTAAAGCTTAAGTTAAAATCAAGATAAAAGAATTAGCAACCCTTTAGCTTGCTGAGTATTTCTTTTATAACATCATGCATAAAAATCATATTGATTCAATCTTGATTGGAGGGCTTCTACCTTTGTCAGAGAAACTTGGCTTGACCATTTAGAGTCATGGTGAAAACACACCACCTTCCTTCTCACTGATTTTGGCCAATAATCTCACATCTCATGCATTAGGCATATGAATCCTATAAGCTTGAGTCAAATGATTGTCCAAAAATGAAAATAACATGTAGTATGTTTTGCATTAGATCTAGGTCATTTTTGATGCCCTTACATGATCTAGTCTCTTAGGGAGTGAGTTTAAGGACTTAGTCTCTTTCTAAATTAAATAACAATCTAGCTATCTTGCATAAAGAATATGACTTGCCTACATGAATTTAAAATCATTGGAGGAGTTAGTTGGTAGCCACCCCAGGTGGTTGTAAGTTTAACCAGTCAAGTGGTTTGTCCTCTCTTATGGAGGCAAACCAAATACCCATTTTCACCTTAGATTTAGATCATGCTTTTGGCCCTCACCAAAGCTCCTTAGATTTAGGTTCTGAGGATGCTTCTACCTTCTATGGGCCATAAGCATAAATCTTCACCTCTTAAGAATTTTCATAACCTTGTATTGTGGAATTATAAGCTCTAAACTTCTAATAAAAATTCAGCTCAAATAAATAATTCAATTTCAAAAATATAAAGCCCAACCATTGGATAGTTTGAGATGCTCGCTAGATTTTCTAGCATCGTGAGCATCTCCTACTTATCTTCTTTTGGGTTTGATAATAACTCTCTCTCTTTGATCAATCCCATTTAATCTTCAAAAAAAATAAATTAATTGATTGATAGTCCTACTTCTTGAAATCTTTGGAGACAATGATCATTTACCCTAATCAAGAGTATTCCTAAGAAATCCCCTTCCTTAGGATGTAATTAACTATGAGGGCTTGCCCTTATAGGGAACTTAATGAACTCAATTTAAAATAAACCCTACTTTATATTTTTCGTGTAAAGTGGGGGAAGAATCTCTAGTACATATGCATACCCATTATCGTTAGGAGTCTTTGTTGAGTTGATTAGGTCTATATTAGGGTGGTTACTTCAATCTTTCAAGATAGTACACCTTTCCTCAATGTCGTACCTGATCACCCTCAATAAGAATATCTACGGATCTACGTGGTATCAAAAATGCATAAAAGAGAAGTATATTTCTATCTTCATTTTATTCCACATAGAGTGAAGATGGAAGTATGCATTTCTCTTTTAGAAATTCTATTAAAAATTTCACCACAATAATCAAGTAAAAAAACTTGATCCTAATAACTAAAATAAAATTTATGGAAATCAAAAGGAAAAATAATGGATGACATAAAGTATTTATCATTCAATTCAATGTTTATTTTAAATCAATATCATATTATTAATATAAACACAAGATACGAAAGAAGATAAATTATCATATTTGTGTATTAACATTGTTAAGGAGTCTCACTAAGAAATTTAAATAAAAAATTCTTTGAAATAATATTTTTTTTATTGGGAAGAGAATGATCGCCAAAAATTATAATTTGAAAGGTAAATTGCTTTAATAAATTTGAGGCCTTAGGTGAATTTCTCTAAAAAGGAATGGCTTAAATTTTTTAATTAAAATATTATAGTTTGATGAACCCAACTAGGTATAAACTATAATTATTACAATTATTTATTCTTTAAATATTAACAATTAATATGGGGCATTGTATAGTCTTCTTCAAAATTTAGAAGTTGTATGATCCACTACCAAAGCTTACTTGACTAGAAAATGACCTTCTCAAGTTGGTAGCTTGCAGCCCCTTTGATAATGAACTACAATAGGCCATTAAAGAATAAGGACAAAAATTCCATACTTAAAGTTTCTAGGCTAAATAAGCTTATCATGTGCTTGGTGTTAACATTAGACATAATCTTTTGAGAAACTACAAATCAACAAATTGCATAGTCTCTGAAAGACCATAATGTTATTTATTTTAATATCTATTGAGGAATTACTTCAACCATTTTAAAATTAATTAATTATAGTAAGAGTGCTATATGAAAGAAAGATTTTTGATAATAATAATGATGTTTATACCTCAACATTGAAAAGACTATTAAGCCCAAACTTGGGTGGAGAAAAATTTCAAGGTTGTTGAAGAACAATTCTCTGAACCATGCATTGATTGTACGTTATGTAATATTGAGTTATAATAAGAAAATAATACCAAAATCACTAAATTTTTTTACTTCATTTCGTATCCTAATTGATCTGATATATACAATATACACCATTATTATCTTTTAGGCTTGCTCTTTACTAAAGCATCAAAGCCATAATTAGTAAAATGCATGATTTTATATAAGGCGTTCCTTGCAAAATTAAATGAGTAGGCCTGCCTTCTAAGTTGAGATAAAAAAGGATTCACAAGGAAGTCTTCCATATTATAAGTACTTAATGAAATATTCCTTCAATCAATAGCATCTTTTACCTACAAGGCCATAAATTTGGAATCATAGTAGGATCTATCTTCATCCACAAGTAACAAATTTGCAAGGGATTATTTATCAAAATTGAATCAATACTAATGAGCTAAACATCAAAACTTTCCAATTCATTAGCAAATTTTGCAAGACCATCTAACAAATCATTTCTATAATAAGGCACTCTTGTAAAGATGGTGTCTGAAATATATTTAAGCAATTCCTTAACTTCATGTTGATATGAAATTAGTTTTAGTTTAAAAATGTTTAATGTACCACTAAGTTGGTAAATGAAAATTTGTCTATCTTTGAGAATCTAAATTCTTTGAATCATCAATAAGGTGGCTAACTCTAAGCTGAAATTTAAAGCTGTCTATAGTGTGCATTTCTCATATGAGGTTTTAAAATGCAAAGTGTAATGTGGGACATATTTGTGTATGGAAATAAATGTCAACCAATATTTACCATAGCTAGAGATAGCAAGTCAAAAATTTAACATTTTATATTGAGATTGCACCATCAAAATATAATTTACACATTAGAGAATCTTGGTTGCCAACACTTGATGTTTAATCACTTGGTAGATCTTAATTGAGTGTGAAATAATATAATGATCAAATCAACAAGTAAAAAAATAGCTAGAGACTATCATTTAACAATTTTCAATGCATAAAAATAATATAAAATTGTTGTATAATATTAGTTAATGATCTAGATGCTTTAATAATGTTAGCTTTTTCATCAAATATTATAAAGAGGTTACTCATAAATAAGGTTACTCCATTATGATAACATATAATACCAGTACTTTTGCATTATGATGTTTAAATTCAAACAATGCTTCTCAATCTTAGGATAATTTTTAGAAAAAATTAATTGATGATTATAAGAAAAATGCATTCTCTTTTTCTCCCTGGTTGATTTGTGTTAAGAGGAAACAAAAAAAAATAATGATCAAAAGAGTTTTTTACAAAATAAGTGCCTTGATATAGAGGTTACGAGCTTCAAATATCATATTAAATACTATTTAATATTATCAAAGGCTTCTTAATTTTTTTCTCATTTAAAACTAATATATTTTATTAGCAATAATAGAAAATTTTGTATGCATTCATTAAAAAAATAATGCAATGTAAGAATGTGAGTTTTTAATAGAATGAATTCAGTTGAATAAGGCTTAAAAGGATGTTTCATGTCAAAATTTTACTTGATATTAGATCAATGTTGATAGCAAGATGATGTATGACAAATTGAATATATATATATATATATATATATATATATATATATATATATATATATATATATATATATATATAAGAATTTATCTTGAGATCATGCAACTAAAAGTGGTTGAATATGATCCAAATAAATATTATTATTTATAAAGGATCCTCATGTGATTTTCAAGTGATATTCAAGTCATCATTATAAGTGCAATATTAAATCTCTTTAAGGATGATTTCAACTAAAATGTAGGGTTATTATATGTTGATTGGTTGTTCTGACATTCATAAGAGCAAAGTGAATGCTCTTATAATATTAAATATCAATAGGTAGTCAAATTTCATATAATCATAATTCGGCGAGGCACCCAAAATCTGTATATGATATGGTTTCTGAAAAACTGGAGCACATGCTGAGCTATGAGCTCTCTGAGTGGAATCACCTCCACTCACTTAGAAAAGTAGTCTGTAGCTGCTAGGATGAATCGATGACCCTTAGAAGAAGGAGGATCAATTGTACCCACTATGACGGTACCCCAACGCTTGAATGGCCATAAGGCCAATGTTGGATGTAGAATGCTGGGTGGTTGATGTAGGATCACACCGTGCACTTAACATTGGTGGCATCGTCTAGCTACGTCCATGCAATCTGTGATCATTAATGGCCAGTAGTATTCTAGTTATTTAATTTTGGCTTTCATCTTTCAACCAGGTTAATGAGCTCCACATAGACCTGAGTGTACCTCAGTCACGATATTATGGGCTTCGTGTTTTTCTAAACAACATAACCACATATGATCAAAGAACCACCGGTACAAAGTGTCATCCATGAGAGCTTATGAAAGTCCTCTCTATTTCATCTGATGGGATTGAGAATTCTCTTGAGGTAGTTTTCCTTTGTTTAGGTAATCAATGAATGGTTGCCTCCAATCTAACTCCTCATCTTTTTTGGCAAAAAAATCTCCCCTTCAAGAGAGTACTTATCGATGTGTTAAATATCAATAAGAGATAGGACTTGTCTATTTTGGACTCTTATTGATATGGACTCATCTTTTGAACATGCCAATTCTTTGGAGAGTTTAGCTAAGGCATCTGTTACTGCATTCTCTTCTTAAGGAATCTTGTAAATTGGTAATCTCTGGGATTTGAGCCGATAACTCCATGTTGTAAGGACTTTGTAGGACCCATTGATCTCATTAATGGCTAACTAAGAATCACCAAAGATGTTGATACTCTAGATGCTTAGCGTAAAGGCTAACTCGAGACTGGCAATCAGAGCTTTATATTCGACTTCGTTATTGGTGCATGGATTGGACAGTTGGTATGAGAATCTCATCACATCGTAGTTTGGAGTTAGGAGAACTATTCCTTCCCTTGCCTTTCCTGTAAGAGTAGACTGTGGTTCTTCTCCTCTTTGAGAGGAAGCTGCACCATCAAAATACATCTCCCAGCAGTGAATGCTAGTGTTCCATAAGTTCATGATTTGTTTATCGGGGAGGTCATCTCTAAGCAAAAAATCATCAAGAAGTGGGTGTGCTGCTAAGAAATTTGCAAGTGCTTGTCTTTTTACCACACTGAGGGGTACAAAAGTAATGTCAAATTATGAGAGAATCATGGACCAATGCCCTAACCATTTGGATAACGTCGGTCGTGTCATGAGATACTATAGTGGATTGATTTTAGAGATCAAGTTCACCTTGTGAAAAAGCATATAGTGCCATAGCTTTTGGGATGCAAAGATTAAAGCTAGGCAATGCTTCTCAATAGGTGGATAATTGGCTTTAGTAGGGATTAGATGATGGCTGGGATAGTAGAGCACATTCTCCTTCCCTTCATCATTGGTTTGAGCCAATAAAGTGCCAAGGGAGTCCTCTAATGTAGTAATGTAGAGGATGAGTGGCTTGCCCAGGATAGGGGCTATCAGAACTGGCGATGTCATCAAGTATTCCTTGATTTCTTCAAAAGCATGCTAGCACTTGTCATCCCACTTGAACTTGAAATCCTTTTTGATAAGTGTTGAGAATGGCTGACATCTCTGTGATAGGTTAGATATAAAGCATCTTAGATACGTCAACCACCCTTAGAATGATCTGAGTTGAGTTAGACTTTTAGAGGGTGGCATTTCTATGATAGCTTTGATCTTTTTTGGATTGATTTCTATTCCCTAGTGTTGGACAACAAACCCAAGGAATTTTCCTGAAGCTACTACGAATGCACACTTTAATGGATTTATTTTGAGGTTGTATTGCCTTAACTGTTCGAAAACTACTTTCAAGTCAAAGAGATGATCTTCCTTCTCTTTTCTTTTGACAATGAGATCATTGACATAGCACTCTACTTGATGATGAATGAGTTCATTAAAGATTTGAGTCATGGCCTGCTGGTAGGTAGCACTAATATTTTTAAGGCTAAAAGGCATGACCTTATAGCAATAAATTCTAATCGGGGTTTGAAAGGCAGTATTTTTCTCATCTTCATGGGTCATCTTAATTTTGTTGTAGCTAGATGAACCATCCATGAAAGAGAAGACTGCATGAGATGATGCAATATCCACCATTAGTTCTGGGATTGGTAGTGAAAACTTGTCTTTTGGACATGCCTTTTTTAAGTCCCTAAAATCGACGCATATGCGAATTTGGTCATTCTTCTTCTTAAGTGAACGACATTAGCCAACCAGGTAGGGTATTTTTTCCCTAATGAAACTAGCATTGATTAGTTTCTTGACTTTAAAAATGACCTATTGTTTAATGTCTAATCGCTTGCATCTAAGAGCTTTCTTGATAGGGTTAGCATTAGGTTTTATTGCTAGTTTGTAGACTGCTATGTCGTGATATAAATCGGGCATTTCTTCAAAACTCCATGCAAAGTAATTTTTAAACTCAGTCAATAGCCTAACTAAATCATTAGTTTCTTTTTCATTCAATAGATAACTGATGTATGTTGGGTGTGGATTCTCTTTTGTTCCTTGGTTGATTTCCTTGAGCTCATTGATGGTTTACTTGATCTCCTCTTCAAACTCTGGCAAAGCATCTTTGACTTCAAAGTCATCTAGACCATCTAAAGTTTCTAAGCACTCCTCCTCATATGAGTTAGTGTGGCTTGAAAAGAACATATCATATTCTAAATGATTGGTGATGACTAAGCAGTAATTATCATCATCGACTGGACCCACTGTACTAAATTCTAGTCCCAGTCTTGATTGAGAATGTTTGCATTTATTATCCCATAACCTTTTGACGTAATCCAACCTATGTTTAGACCAAGCATGTGGAATCAATCCTTTCTTTGCTAGATTAAGAACACAAGGCGAGTTTCAATAAAAAGGAAATGTATTAAATCTTTATATGAATCATCCTCAAATTCTACATGGCTTCTTGACTTGAAAATGATGTTCCCAAAAAGAACCTCTACAACTTAACATCTATGAATGATTTAGCGGCTTACTTAACTACAAAACTCTCAACTTTTTATGAGATAAAGTTTCTAACTAATGCTTGACTATTTCACATATAGACTTAGATTCACTTATGCTTTGCTTTGGAGCCCGATCTTCATCATTGTTTGGCTCAACTATCACCTACATGGGGATTTACTAACTAGAAGTTCTAGCTAGCATATAGGACTCATCTTTTGAACTATATTCTAAGTCTATATGGATAGCAGGTGTACTCCTAGTAGCAGGGACATATCTCATATTGGGTAGCTAATAAGGAGGTATTCTATCCCTGGGAACATCTTTGGACCTACCTCTTCCTGTGCCTGGTGGAGGTCGGGTCATCCTACCCATATGTTTGAATGGAGTAACAAACTATGGGTGGAATTCAATGTTAGGCTCTACTTTCTCCTCCAAGTCTATTTCTTGCTACCTTTTATTTTCTTTTTCACTTTCTTTTTTCTTTGCTTTTTCTTTTTTTCTTTATTTTTCTTCTTATTTTTCCTTTTACTTTTCCTTTTCTTTTATTTTTGAACTTTGGCCAAGTTTGCGAGAATAAACTTATTTATTTTGAGAGAGATTGTAGGCCACATCCTCATATATTCTGAACTCATGAACTAGGAATGGCTTGAGATCTCCTTTAACACAATATGAAATCCCACCTCTCATGAACTTGATGCACTGGTGTAGAGAGGATGGAACTAGATTGTTTTCATGTATCCATGGTCTCCTTAGAAAAGCATTAGAAGATGTATCTGAGTCTATAATATGAAACTTGGCTGTAGTCTTTCAATCATCTATCTCCAAAGGTAACACTATGAAACCTAAGATCCTCTAGCCTTGTTCATTGAATCTTCTCAACATCATCCTTTCTTTTGAAAGTTTGGTGATGTCGATCCTCAAGTAGGCAAGGGTTCTTAGACTCATAATATTCATTGATGCACCTGGATCAACCAATACTCTAGATAATTTGAATCCAAGCCAAACATATTTTAGGATAAAATAAAGTTTTGATCAATGACTCCCTCATCTCTTTGGATAAGATAAGGGCGTCTAATATGCTTAGCTTAGCTGGCAACTTCCTAAGGTGAGTGAGGGCATTATAATCAACTCTAGGTTGTCCATCCATCAAAGTATCTGCAGACAAAATCTTTGCTGGAGGGGATGTCTAATCGGTAGAACCAATAACTTACTTACCCTTATCTTGAGATGCTACCCTAGGAGGTAGAACCTTGCCACTGCAAAGGTTAACTTTAGTGACTTCGTGAGATGATATGGTGGGAGGTTTTACCTGCTCATCGTGTTCACCTACACCTTCTCCTATGGACCCTCAAAGTCGGATGACTCCAAGTCAATCTCAAGGGGTGAACCCATAAGATTTAGGAATGGATAATTCATTTCTAAGTCAGATGAAGAATGATTGGAATTATTAGAGCTATTATCATTTTCTAGACTTGGAGAATTTTTTGGAGAAATAAAATTAATAGCATCAGAAGTGAAGAAGAGGTAAGTGGAATCAAGTTTCTTCATTGATTTCTTTTTATGTGGAGGTACATGATAAAAATAAAATAAAGTTAGTAGGGTAAGGGTTTTGGTGCCCTTATCCACTTATACAACACTCCTATTAGAAGAAGCACTCAATGAAATGGTAGTTGCAATGGTGGATGGTATGCTTGACTTGGATGGTGGTTGTGCTACTGGAGTATCCTGGGCAAGTGAAGCTACTATTGCTACTGTTGTGGTGGTGGTGGCACAACCACGGTGACTTTGGGTAACCACTCGTTCTTCGCTACAACTGAATTGGGAGGTCGAATGGTAGAGCTCGACCTCACCTCAATAGGTGGAGTAGATGGAGTGAGATCCTTAGGCCATAGCTAGATCACCAATGAGGACTTTCTCTTCCTGGATGCAGATCTTTGAACCTTGGTAGGAGCAATGGAGGGAGAGACCTGGATAGGTGACAGAGGATGGGGAATAGAGCAGTATGATGGGGGTAACACTGACTGCCCTTCCACTAGAACTCTCCTCTGATGGTTGGTGGTGCTGGTAAGTACTATATTGTCTATGCGATCGGCCCTGGTGGCCCACCAATCAGAGAAATCAATAAGGGAAGGGGCCACCAACTATTGGTGTACCTCCGTCTCTCCCTACTACCAGCCTGGTCTGCAACCTTGGCCTCAATGGCCCTCTCTCTATGGATCGGGGAACTGACACTCCTAGAGGTCATGGACCTCAGATCAAATAATGCACTAGACTTTGAGCATCCGTAGACTAAATTGGCACTAGCACTATGGTAGGGACATCCACAACCTTCCCCTTCAGAGAGGGAAACTCGGGGTTGGACTCAACTTCAAAGCGAAGGAGTGGCTTTTGCCCTGCCACCTCCTCCCTACTGACAGTTATGAGGGATGCCCCTCACAAGTAATCCTAACCCCCTCGAAGCGACAACCAACATAAATAAGGTGGCTGGCCTCGGTCGTGGTGAGATTGGCCTGATCCAAGGCCAAGTCTACACTAGAGGGAAAAGAGAAAATAAACTTGCTAGGAGCCATAGCAACTGTACTGACTAGAGATTGAACTGAACTAACTGCTCTGATATCTCTACATGTGGAAATCAAACTGAATCAGACTTTAACCTTCATATTTGCCTTCAATCAATAATTTTTTATTTGAATTTGGAATTTGAACCCATACTCAACAAATTTAAGTATGCTAAGTGGGGTTCATTGATTTGGAGAGATTTAAAATTTTGAAGAGAGACTTTAGCATAAGAATTGGTTTGTTGATTTTGGAACCTTCTTCCAATAAATTAAGATATGCTGAATGAGGTTCCTCCATTTGGAAAGATTTTTGGTGTTGATTTTGTTTTGCTAATCATTTGTTTTGAAATTTTGATTTTGGAGCTTTCACTTTAGCAAATTTGTGCATGCTAAGAGAGATCCAAGTGCATGTTTAAAAATATTTTCGAAAATATCTTTGTTGTTTGCGATGATTGTTTGTCATGTATTTGATTTGTTTTGATTTGATAATGGGATCTTTACTTAGCAAATTTAGGTATGCTAAGTGAAACCCAATGTGTTTGATGTATTTTGATTTGATTTTAAAAAATGAGACCCTTACTTAACAAATTTGGTATGTTAAGTAGGGCTCAAGTGTGTTTAATATTTTTGAAAGTGAGATTCTTACCTAATAAATGTGGTATGTTAAGTAAGATTCAAAATATTTGATGTTTTATTTTGATTTGAAAAGTGAAACCCTTACTTAACAAATTTGTCATGTTAAGTTGGGCTCAAGTTTGTTTGTTGCTTTTATTTGAAGATAAGGCTCTTACTTAACAAATGTCGTATGTTGAGTGAGGTCCAAAAATGTGTTTGATTTTAATTCAAAAGTGGGATTCTTACCTAACAAATGTGGTATGTTAAGTAAGTGTGACTTGTATTTGTTTTATTTTGAAAGATGCGAACTCTCATTTAACAAATTTGGTATGTTAAATGGAGTTCAATTCGATTTTCATGATGTTGTTTGATTTTATAAAAAGAAAATTCTCATTTGACAAATTTGGGTATGTTAAATGGAATTCATTTGTGTTTAATTTTTTTTGTGATTTGAAAAAAGAGAACTCTACTAAGCAAATGTGGGTATTTTAAGCAAAGTCCAATTCGTTTTAATTTTTAAAAAGATGGGAATTCTTATTTGACAAGTTTGGTTGTGTCAAAAAGAATTAAAATGTGCATTGATTTTTTTCATAATTTTGAAAGAAGGCACTGTACTTAGTATGGGCATGCTAAGTAGGATCCAATTTGTTTTGGTTTTTTAAAAAGGGGAACTCTACATAGAAATCTTAGGTATACTAAATGGAGTTCAATTATTTGTGTGTGGTTGCTTTTGAAAATAGAACTCTCATTTGGAAAATTTGGGTATGCCAAATGAGATTCAAAATATATACTTGACTTTGTTTGTGATATTGCTTTTGAAAAGAGGGGAACTCTTACTTAACAAATGTAAGTATGTTAAGTGAGGTTCAATTATATGCTGATTTTGATTTTTGTTTTAATTTTAAAAATGGAACTCCATTTAACAAATTTGAGTATGTCAAATGGAGTTGGTTAATTAATTTTATTTTAAGAAATGTTCTCTTTGAACATATTTGAAAGGGATTTTGATGATTGTAAATTTGATTTTAATTTTTAAAAGAGGATCCTCATTTAACAAATTTATGTATGTTAAATGAGGTTTGATTATTTTTTTTAAAGAGATTTGAAAAACTTTATGTTTTGCAAACTCCATGTGGAGTGAATTTAAAAATGATTTTGTTTAGGAAAAGTGGTTTTGAAAATATTTTGCAAAAGACTTTACTTGTTTTAGTTTGAATTTTCTTAAATGTGAGATAAACCTTACCTCACCAAGCTAGTGGTAAAGAGGTTTAAAAATTTGTATTTTTTCATCTCCTTTATTTAGTTAGTTTATTTGTACCTATTTAGGGACCCGATAGGCATTTTAAGACCTACACGGAGTAAGGTCCTAAAACCTAAACGATGTTGGCTAGCTTCGCTTAAAGATGAAATAAGCTAAGTGCCAATGGAAAGAAAGGCAGTCTTGGGATTATATAAATATAAGTTCACTATCAATGCATTGAGATAATAATTGTCTACTAAAGATGGAGAGAGGAACCATCCCTAGCGGAGTCGCCAAAAAAATTCATGGTGTTTATTTTGGAAAGGTGGGACACCACACAGATATTAGGGACTACTTATTGAACTGATCAGGTACAAAATTAAGGAATGATGCGCTATCTCAAAAGATAGAAATCATCACCCTATAATGTACTACGGTGTATTTTTATTTTCAACATTGGAATGCTAAATATTATTATTGGGACACCACGTAGATCTGCAGATGTACTCATTAGGGTGATTGGGTGCTATTGAGGAATGATGTACTTTCTCGAGGGACATAAGTCACTATGCTACATTGGACTTAATCACCTAATAAGGACTCCTAAGGATAATGTGTATTCAAATGTACCAGAGATCTTTCCCCTACTTTACATGGAAAAGTAAAGTAAGGTTTATTTAAATTGGGTTCATTAAGTTCCCTATGGAGGCAAGCCCCCATAGTTAATTGCATTATAAGGAATGAGATTCCTTAAGAATACTCTCTATTAAGATAAATGATTGTTATCTCCAAAGATTTCAAAGATAGGACTATCAATAAATTGGTTATTTTTAGAAAATCATGTGGGATTGACCAAAAGGAGGGAGTTATTAGTGAAACCAAAGGGAGATGAGTAGAGGATGCTCAAGATACTAGAAAACCTAGTGAGCATCCCAAACTATCCTATGGTAGGCCTTTATATTTTTGAAATTTAAAGAGGATTATATGTTTGAGTTGAATTTCTATTAGAAATCTAAGGCTTACAATTCCACAACACAAGATTGCGAAAATGCCTAAGAGGTGAGGAATTATGCTTATAGCCCACAAAGGGAAGCAAAAACCTCAGATCCTAAATCTAGGGAGCTTTCAATTTGATTCTTGAGGGGATTCATAGGGCCCTGAGTAGGTACCTTTGTATGAGATGCTTTCGACCAAGCACCTCAAACCCCTCTACATCCGAAAAGAGGTATGTGTGTACCTCCAGCAACAAAAAGAATTGAACCATAGGCCCCTATGCTGGCCCATTCATAGAAAAGGTGAATCAGGAGCTCGTACAGATCACTCGTACGCCAGGAAGAAAAACATCGCACACATTTTTCATGAAAGCTTTCGACATACCTGATACGACATAGCATCCGATAAGCAACAAAGACAAGGGGGAGGGTAGTGGTAAGACCCAATTTTTTGGCTGACAAGAGGGAAAGAATGAAATAGAGTGTGAAAGACCCAGACAAGCAATGACGGGAACCTAGGGGGAGAAAATCCCAAGAAATTGCACTAGATCAGTGGCAAAGAAGGTTAACGTGGGATCAAGGACCCACCGATAGAGCCTAGCCCCGAGGGATGGACCAAATGGTCTAGCACCATGTAAGAACTTCTCGAACTTGACATAGCTTTTGAGAGAATAATTGAAAGGTGAGTTATGTATGCCCATTTTGGTCCTACGGTAGGTAACAGCAGGCACAAGCAAAGCACTTGACCGAAGGGGACCAGCGCTTCTACTCCTCCACCCCACCGAGGAGCCGTTCATAGCGAGTCCTATACAAGTACTTCCACACCACATTGAAAGAGTTTCGTGGAGTAGTCTAAGGCATCCCCTGATCTTTTTTGATATCACGACTATTGCTTCACTGGGAAAGAACAAATTGGGCCCCCGAACTGACTTATGACTTGGATCGAAAGCTTGCTATTTATCCCCATTACTCGAAAGCTTCATCAACTGCTACAAACAATCTAAACTAGTGCCTCAGCCCCGAAATCCTCAAAATGGTCAACCTAAGTGGTTTGAAAGCAACCTATCAATGCGCCATGACACAAATTTTTCTTTCGCCCTCAGATCTGACCTGGGACTTGATCCAGAAAGAAAAACCGAAAGAAGTAAGCTCTCTTGTTCTCCCATTCCTTCCTAAAAAAGTAGTTTTTGGTGAGGGCCAAGGAATGACCTAAATCTAAGGTAAAAAATGGGTATCTAGTTTACCTCCACAAGAGAGGATAAACCACCCGACTGTTGAACTTACAACCACTTGGAGTGACCGCGAACTAACTCCTCCTATGATTTTAAATATACGTAAGCAAGTCTTATGCTTTACAAGATGGCTAAGCTATTGTTTTTTTAGAAAGGAGACTAAGTCCTTAAACACACTCCTTAAGAGACTAGATCATGAAGGGCGTGAATAAATGTCTTAATCTAATGAAAATTTTGTTAAGTTTTATTTTAATTTTTAGACATTTTTATTTGACATAGCCTATGGGATTTCTTAAGCCTAATGCTTGTGAAATTGGTTATAGGTCTAAATCTATAAGAAGGAGGTGTGTTTCTACCATGGCTCTCAAAGGTCGAGCCATTTTCTCTAGCAAAGGTGGAAGCCCTGCATTAGCAAGAGTGAGACTTGTATGATCTTTTTGCATGATGTGAGACATACAACATCCAGCTAAGGGGTTGCTAAATCTTTTATTATCTTGATCTATGTCCTAAGCTTTAGGTGAGGTTATGAGTTATTTAGTTTAATTTTGAGTTGATTAATTGGATAGAAAATTTATTTTTTTAAGAGTCTAATCACATCCAAGCCACTCAACAACCATCAAGCAATTAAGAAATTAGGAAAATCATAAACAAAAAATCAATCAATTTATAAAATTAGTGCAAAAGGACAAAAGGCTAGTGCGATCGGGTACTGCCATACAACCCAAAAAGAAATGTGAGCAGTCGTGCTCTACCATTTTACAACCTAGATTACAAATGAATAATTATAATTAAAAAGGAATTAATGTTATGGGGGTCTTCATTCTTCATTCTTCATTCTTCATTTCTTCTTTTCTTCATTTCTTTCTTTCTTCATTTCTTTCTTTCTTCATTTGACTTAGGATGTAGCTTGCTCCAAGGCTTCACATGGTCTTATAACCAATGTACATCCTAATCCCCATAACATTCATTCCAAATCTTAATTGCAAAATTTACATCAAAAAGGGAAAGATAAATTTAACTAAACCTACAAAATATAAATTAGCTAAACATACCACACAACCCAAGAAATTATATGAATAATTTGGACTTAGCACCCCACACTTGGGTAACCAAGTCCACCTATCCTAATTTAGGTTATGCTTAGGGGTATAAGCAAGCTGCACAGTAAAAGCATTTATATTTTTATTATAGTGCCCCTTAAGTACAAACCCCTACAGAAAACATGATTAGGCTAGGATCGCCCTATCATCTAAACTACGCACATGCACCTTAACATCCAGTCCAAAATATTACATCACAAAATAAAGTCAGGCATCAAACCTTGCACCACCCTAACGTAGTGCTAGAAATGGTGACTTAGGCTAATGTGTGTGCCATTTAAGGCTTGTGTGGCATGTCCTAGCTAGGCTTTAAGATTGAAATTTTCTAAGTGTGAAGGATTCAATTTAGAGGGTGATTTCTTTTTAAGTGATTTAGTTGATTTGTCAATTTTAGTTGGTGATTTGATTTGGTTTGAATGAACCTACCCTTAATTACTAAATGTTATAAAGAGAAGAAAAGAAAAGAGAACTTCTCTTTCATCCCCACGTTAAGTAATTTCTAAGGTAGCTTCATTAATAATTTTACTTTGGTGAATATTTTATTATGTGTTTTAATCAACCCTAAGTTTAGATTTTCTATTAATAGACCTATTCAATAATAAAGGCATCTTAGGATTAGTGAAGGTGGATTACTACCACATGACACACAACCATTTATTTCTTTCCACCATGTATACCATGTATATGAATAATCTTAAGCATACTTATGAATGCAATGCAAATTTTAGCACACTTTGATGATGAATGCTAAGAGATATGATTTGAAAATTTGGATGTTCCATTGATGCATGTTTTTTTATTATGTAGAAAATAAGGATTCTTCATCCATTTACATAATGCACATCCACATGTATAAAAGACATAAGTGAGTACATCGCCATTACTTTCTACACTAGGGGCGTAAGGTACAAGACCTACTTAGGGCTACTTAAAGCCTCAAAGCCCCGTGATGTCCAAACTAATATACAATTTTTCTTAAATACATGTAAGTGTACAAAAAGAAATAAATAGATGAATAATCATGCAAAAGATTTTTGTGTTTGATTTTATTGTATAATTTACATTTGTAAAGTGAGGATCCTTCTTAAGTCATAACATAGGAGTGCATAGGAATAGATGTAAGAAAGTGTTAGGTTCTTTTCAAATGAACTATACACTTTACAAATCCTATCCAATTTAAGAGAAGAGAAGAAAACAACACAAAAACACATCTTATGCTATAATCATAATCAAGCTTATAAGTACTTATAATTTGCATCACTTCATTAATAATCTTTGATTTATAGGTTTTGAAAATAAATATTTTTTGGTTTAATAGTGATAATAGCCACTCATATTCTTAACTTTAGCCAAAACATGCAATTTGACATAATAGAAAATAATTTATTTAATTGATTTTTTTAAAAAAAGATATGAATGCATGATTTCATATGGCAAACAATATTTAACATGCTTGGAAAGAAATAAAGGGATGTAAGCATATGACTTCAGTCATCCTAATTAATTCCTAATGATAATCCTATAAAATAAGATCAGTTAAAGTGAATCAAAATTCTTTAAGGAGAGTTTTTTATTATTTTTATTTTTTGAATTTGATTTGACTTAGGAAATGTTAGAAAAGTTTGCTAGTCCTAACCCATTTCCCCCATATGTGAATTGGTTTAGTTTAATTTTTTGAATAATTAGATTGATTTTATGTTTTGTTTAGGTTCAGGTGTGAATTAAATCCATTAATTACCCCTTACCTACACCATTTTAACATAATTAAATAAATAATTTTGAGCCAAAATATGATATGCAACCGCATGGAATTTAAATCAGCAATGCACCTAAGAAATAAAGGGGCCTAAGGCAATTGTCTCATAATTATTGATTAATTAAGCTAAAGGGTTTAATTAAGTGCTTTTATAACCATTCTACACATGTAGTTTGATTATAATTTCATTTGAAAACCTCTAAGATTATTGAACACTTAAGAATCTACCCAAGAATTAAGTGAATAAGTTCTGGAGTGATTTAGTTTTAAGTTTGATTAATTGAATTAATTAATGAGGTGATTAAGCAATTAATCAATTTACAACTTAATTAAGTATTTATCCAAATGAAATAAACTTAGGGGAAAATATCAGAAAAGAAATCCTAATCTCATTTCCTAAGTCCATTCACTGTTTCATGATGATTAATAATAATTAGTGAATTTCAACTATTTAATAGGTTAATTAATCATTTAATTAATTAAGAAAGTGATTAGGGATGAAATAAGCAATTCCCCTAATTAATCTAGTAATAAATTTCAAGAAAATCATTGGAGGCAGAGGTCATCCCACTAATAAACCTTAGGAAGTTTGGAATTAATCACTAAAGTAATTAAGGAATAATTAACCTAATTATATTTCTAATAAAAGCTAAATTGAGTTAAAATCACTATTTAAAAGTAATTAATTTTAATTTTATATTATTCTCCTTTGAATTATCTTTAAAATGAATCTTAGTTTACATTTTTTGGATTTTTCTACAATTAGTTATTAATTTAGAAAGTTTCATGATTAAAATAGGGTTAACTAGAGCTAATTAAACCCCCTAATCCAGTCGGACCACATGGCGGCTGACACGACGCGCTTTCCACATGGTGCGATGAGATAGGTTATTTAAGTTGTTATATCTGCCTGCTGAGTCAGCCGGCAGCTGACGCACTTTCTCCACGGGCCATCCAATCTAAGATCAGACAGCCAGGATTAATCTCATAGTTTAGGCTTAAATCAGAGGGAGATCTATCATGATTTAATCACAACCATCCATTCCAATCACGTAGAATGGACAGAGTGTGATCTATCTCTTCCCAAGCGGCAAGTGACGGATGTCGTCCATTGATCATCACTCAATCTGAGCTTACCCGAGCTCAGATGCAGTTCAAACTCACGCCACACCTTTGGGGAAGCACAAGCAAGGTATCCAATGGTTAAGCTCTCAAGGGATAAAACTTTCCTTTAAAAAAGACCAAGCAATTTTTCTTATGGCTACGATTTCATACCTTGTCGGAGGCTATCACCATCACTTCCAATGAAGGAGGTAGCTTCATCTAGTAGAGATGAAGCTTTGTTGAAGGTATCAAGTCTTATTTGAAGTGAATAACTCGGTTGACCAAGCTACCCTTCAATGGCGATCAGCTTTGATCAAAGTCCTCCTTCCCATGGCTTGGTAACTTGGAAAATAACTTGATTGAGCTCAAGAAAGTCCCTTGATGGTGCTTGTGAGATTAAGTTGGTTTTGATGGAGAATTGGATGACTTTGGCTTTGGATTGACCTCCTCTATTTCAGCTTTGGGCAAAACTGAGAAGGAGAAATCAAGGGATTTTGGAAATGGCTTAGGGATGTTGGGTTTCAATTCCTAGAGCTCAGTCGAATTCAGTGCTTCTGGTTTGAGTGGGAATGAGGGGGAGTATATCGCCCTCTCCTTGGATCAGATGGTGAAGAGTAATTTTGCCATTTTTGATCAATAGGTGAGATTGGTTGATCAGTTTTGGCTGTTTAGCATCCCATGTGAGTCATTTTAGGCAGAGGAGTGGAGGAGAGAAAGTGCCCATGTGCTAGGTGAGTGCATTGGGTGATCCAAGTGCTCAATTCCCATTAGAGGGGTCAGTTTAGCCTTTGGTTGGGTCATGGCTGACCCAAGCTCATTGGGTCATATTCACCACCCTCCTTGGTGTCCATATGGACCACTAGAATGATGCCAAGTGGCCTTGAGAAAGAAATGACCAAATTCTAAGTGAATTTGGTCATAGGATACCCTTTGACCTAAGGGTAAAATGGTCATTTGGCCTTAATTTTGTTTTGGGTAGAATTGAAGTGATTCAAAAAATTGGTTGGGCTAAATTTCAAGTGATTTGGAGTTTATTTGATTTAAATTGGTTCAATTTGACCCATTTAGGTCAAGTTGGGTCAAATTGGGTTAGGTTGACCAATTGGTTAAATTTGGTCAAACCATGGGTTAGGTCAAGTTAAAATGATCGTTTGGAGCCTATGGGTATCATTAGTTTGGTTCAATTTGTTTTATATTTGGTTTTGGTTCATTTAGGTTCATTTAGGTCAAGTTGGCCAATTTGACCCATTTGACCCAATTGGGTTAGGTCATGGGTTGGGTTAGGCTTGGTTGATCATTTGAAATGTATTGCAAGTTCTAGTTTCAATCAATTCTAGTTTGGTTTGATTTCAAGTTGATTTCACCTTTTAGGTCAAGTTGGGTTCATGGTCAATTGGGCTAGGTTGGGTCTAGTTGGCCAATTAAAGCTTTGGTCAAGTTCAACAAGTGATTTAGAATGAATTTGACCCATTGGTTACAATTAATTTAGCTTAGATTAAGATTTGACCTATTTTTACTTTTTAGGTCAACTTGGGTCAACTTAGGTCAAGTGGCCAATTAGGCTTGATTTGGCTGAATTGATGGCTTGGCCAAGTTCAATCATTGATTATGAATTGGTTTAGATCAATAGTTT
Organism: Cymbidium sinense; assembly: GCA_021442155.1. Classification (NCBI taxonomy): domain Eukaryota; kingdom Viridiplantae; phylum Streptophyta; class Magnoliopsida; order Asparagales; family Orchidaceae; genus Cymbidium; species Cymbidium sinense. Next base: position 88,177,584 of record CM038227.1, on the reverse strand, counting down.
CAATCAATTTTGCATATGGTGAATTTTAGCTAGTTTGGGTTTCATTTGGGCTAAATTTTGACTTGGTGAAAGGCTAGGTTTGACTTAGTTTGTCCCAATTTGACTGATTGATCATCCTAGGATGATTGTTGCTCATAATGTGAGGCTTGGATGGGCTTAGTTCAATCCAATTTGGGTTGTGTTAGAATTTAGCTCAAAAAGGTGCTTTAGGTCAATTTAGGTCAAGTGAGCCTAAATGAGTCAATTGGCTTGACCAAGGCTTGATTCAAGTTTGGTTGAACTAACATATGGACTTATGATGAAAATATAAATCTAATTGCAAGTGATTTGGAGTCAAATGGGTTTTGGTTCATTTGATAATTTCAAGTTCAAAGGATGAATATGGGTTTGGTTTGGTTTAGTTTGATGTTGGTTTAATGATTGAAGTTTATGTTTATATTTGGGTATGTAATTGAAGGAATGATTATTTGAAGAGAAAATCTAAAGGTTTGGATTGATTTGAGAATGATTTGGCTAAGTTCAAAGATTTGACTTGAAAGAATATAAGTTGGATTTAAGTTGGATTTAAGTTAGATTTGGATTTGATTTTTGAATTTAGTTTTGGTTATTTGAATATATATTTCATTTATATATGTGAACATAAATGAGAATAGAAATGGGTTATGTGAAAATCTTTTGTGTTTGGACTAATTTGGATTTGATTTGAGCTAAGTCCATAAGATGGAATCAAAGGGCTTAGGAAAGATTTTGGGATTTGAATTCAATCATGGGTTTCAATAATTTTGATTTAGAATTGATTCATGATTTAGATTTTAGAATTGATTTATGATTTGAAAAATCAATTGAGTTGGAATTGATTTAAGATTTGATTTGAGCTAAGTCCATAAGCAGAAATCAAAGGGCTTAGAAAAGGTTTTGGATTTGATTTAAGATTTTATTTGAGCTAAGTCCATAAGATGAAATCAAAGGGCTTAAAAAGGTTTTGGATTTTATTTAAGATTTGAGAAACTCAATTGAGTTAGGATTTATTTGAAATTGAATTTGAAGTTTGGTTTGAGGGAGGGAAGCAAGGATTGGGTTTAAGCTACAGGGTAGGCAAGTCCTTATAATACCCCTGAGGTATAACCTATTCCTATAGCTAACTATTCTAAGTCTCTAGGGTTAGGTTAAGTGTTCACCTAATCACAAGAAGTGTCTTATGACTAAGGAACTCTTAGTGTCTAGAGAAGTCTTATGTCTAACATGGAGAAGATGAAAGCTAACTCCAAAAGTGAGGTCAACAAAGGGTGCCTAATAGGTGTGATGTGATTGATAAGGCATACCGCACATATTAGTGTTGACTAAGATGATCAATAACATTTTAATGGTCACAAGGACTAATAGAAATAATCTACTCCTAAACCAAAAGTGTAGAAGGAATCAAAAGCTTACTGCAATGCGAATCTACTAATGTCAAAAACATAAGAGAGCGAAGGGGGAATCCACTCGGGATTGAGTATGTGAGCTTTCTACTAGGGGAAATGGCTCGAGTTATCTACTTGGGGATAAGAGATTATGAAATCCACTAGGGGATTAGAATTTGTAATCCACTAGGGGATAAAAGATGTGAACCTTCCACTAGGGGAACATGTTCAGGTTGGATTGAACTCACTCCACTAAGGAGCTTAGAAAAATTTGCATCTCACTAAGGAAAAGCTGATTGATTTGATTTATTTAATTTGACTCTACTAGGGGAGGTTGGTTGAATTTGCATCTCACTGAGGAGAAGCTGATTGATTTGATTATTTAATTTAACTCCACTGGGGTAGGCTGGTTGATTTTGTTTCATATTTTTAAAATTTCAAATTTTGAGATGGATCTTGTCGGTTTGAGATAGGCCGCACTGAGTAGGGGCCATATTGGCTTTAGCCTACTTCAGATTTACCAATCTAAAGGGGTAGTCTACAATCCACATGGTAAGACTATCCAACCAAAGGGGTGCCTTTAGGTGTGCAACAACTTTACTAGGAAGAAAGCATTGTAAACTTACATCCTCTAAAGTAGGGATTAGTCGCTGGGGTGATCCGTTGGTGAGGCAATGGATTAAACCCAACCTTAGGCTAACTGCTGAGTGAATGCTGCTAGGGGGCTTAAATCAGCTCAAAAATAGTCAGAATTAATTTTATTTTTATTGTATTTGACGTATCCTGTTGGTTTGCGATGGAATTCTTTGAGTAGGGGTCAAGCCAGCCTTGGGCTACTTTATATTTACCAATCTAAAGGGGTAGTCTACCAACCACATGGTAAGACTATCCAACCAAAGGGGTTTCCTTTCGGTGTGCAGCGGCTGTACCAGGAAGAACACGTAGTAGAATTATATCTTCAAAAGTAAAAATCAGTCGATGGGGTGATCAGTTGGTGAGGCAACGAATCAAACCCAACCTTAGGCTAACTACTGAGTGAATGCTGCTAGAGACTTAAATCAGCTCAAAGATAGTCAAAATTAATTTCATTTTTTAATTATATTTAATGGATCCCATTGGTTTGTGATGGATTGTAGTGAGTAGGGGCCGTGTTAGCCTTAGCCTACCTTAGATTTACAAATACAAAGGGAGTAGCTTCCCAGTCGAGGGGAGAGCTATCCAAGCTAAGAGGTGCCTTTTAGTTAGCAATGACCAATTCAGGGAAGAAAGCATGGGGACTCACATCCTTCCTAAATAAAAGACCACTAGGGTGACACATTAGTAAGGTAACATGCCAACCCGATGTTTGCGACAGTCATGCTAGAAAAAATGCATAGTAGACTTACATCTTCCAAAGCAAAATGACAACCGGGGTAACCTGTTTGTGTAAAAATAGATTGATTCCTACCTAAGGGTGGCTACAGAGAGTGCCAACCTAAGGACTTATCTTAACTCAAGAGTAGTCAGGCAATTCCTATAGGGTGTTTTCTGACACTACCCTAAAGATAGGATGCCTACTTGGGAAGGGGCTGTTGGAGGCTTGAATTCCTTATTTTTTTTGTTTATTTATCATGGACCTTGTTGGTTTGCTAGGGATACTGAGAAGGAGCTTATATTAGCCTAGACCTATCTCAAATTTATTGGTCCAAGGGAGAATCTGTGCATCCACTGAACAAATTCTCTAACCACAGGGGTGGTTACTAGGTAAGGGGGACTGTTTAATCCAAGAGTAACCTGGGTAGTGTCTAAATGGGGTCGGAAAGGATGTGATCCAAGTAGAGTGCTTGCAGGGGAGGGGTAGCTAAGGGCTCTATCCAAAACCCTAAAGAATATAATGTCTGTAGGTATTCGGTGGATAGCTCAAGGAGAAAGCATGGGGAATCATATCTGCTAAGAGTGGTGTATCCATTGGGTGAGTCACTGTTAGCATAGCGAAAATCAACCAACCTAAGGTGCCCATCAATTTGCAACAATCAGCCTAGGAAGAAAGCATCGAGGACTCATATCTTCCTACAATGGAACTGATTATCAGGATAGTCTATCTTTGGTTTGATAGGTGCTATCCAAACTAAGGAGAGTACTAAGTGAATGCCACTGAGGGACTTATACTAACTCAAAATAGTCGAGAGGAAAGGAACTATTGGGGCACTTATCCCAAACTAAAATATACTCGACCTAGTCAATGCATGATGACTAGTTAAAGAAGAAAGCGTGTAGGCTTACATCTTCTTAAATAAAGTTAACATGAGACAGCTTACTGGCTGCATAGTGAGGCCTACCAAACTAACAAGGCACTCATCAATTTATAATGGTTAAGTCAGGAAGAAAGCACAGGGACTCACATCTGCTAGATAAATGACCATTGGGGTGACACACTAGCAAGTTAGCATGTCAGCCAGACCTAGAGCAGCTACTGAGTGAGTGCCACCACAAGGGGCTTTCTCCCATATCAAAATAGTCAGAGACAAAAGATATGTGTTTGTGTTTATGTTAGAGGAGGACAAGATGCCACTTGGGTTCTCTTACACCTATCCTAAAACACACTTAAAAGTTGATGAAATGGTGCCACGAATGGCAAATGTGATCCCACCAAGAAAGGATGCCGCTTGGGTTCTCTTACACTTAATCGTAAGCATCAGGTGTTCCTCTTTATAATCAATAAGTTAATAAGATCTTCCTTGGTAGGCCTTCTCTATAAGAAAAGGGCCTTCCCAAGTGGGTTCAAACTTGCCTCCCATCTTTCGATGAGCAATAATTGGTCTCCTTAGAACTAAAACAAGATCTCGTACTTGAAAAGATCTTGGACGAACCATCTTGTTGTGAGCTTGAATCATCTTGGCATTGTATAACTCGAGGTTCTGGAATTCCCGTAGGTGTCTCTCCTCCAAACCTTTGAGCTCTTCTAACCATAACTTGGCATTCTGCTCTGTAGTGATTTTACTACAAATTACTATCCTTAGTGATGGGAGTTGCACTTTTATGGGTAGAATAGCTTCAGACCCATATACTAAAGAAAACGGGATAAATTAGGTTGGAGTTATGTATGTGGTGCCATATGCCCACATAGCTTCAACTAGCTCCTCATGCCACTATCGCTTATTGTCATTGAGTATCTTCTTTAGTATCTGGATGGGAGTTTTATTGAATACTTCTACTAGGCCATTTGTCTTAAGATAGTAGATGGTGGAGTATCTCCAATCTATACTATATCTTCTGGAGAAGATGTTGATCTTGGTGCTCTTGAGTGAGGTACCATTATCAGATATAATTCATCGAGGTACCCCGAACCTATATACAATATGATTCCTAAAAAATTAGAGCACATGCTGAGTTGTGACCTCTCTAAGTGGGATTGCCTTCACTCAGTGGCAGATAGGATGAACCGATGACCCTTGGAAGAAGGAGGATCGATCAAACCCACTATGTCATTACCCCAACACTCAAATGGCCATGAGGCCAATGTAGGGTGTAGAATGTTGGGTGGTTGGTGTAGGACCACACCATGTACTTGATATTGGTGGCATCTCTTAGCTACATCCATGCAGTCTGTGATCATCAACAATCAGTAGTTTCATAGTCTCTTGATCTTGGCTTTCATCTTCGGACTGGATTGATTTGCTCTGCATAGACCTGAATGCACCTCGATCATGATTTTACAGGCTTCGTGTTTGTCTAAATATCATAGGCACATTTGATCGAAAGATCGTCGGTATAAAGTGCCATCCATGAGAGCATAGGAGAGAGCCCTTTGCTTCATCTGATTAGCTTGTGATTTTTCTTTAGGTAGATTGCTTATGTTCAACTAATCTATGAATGGTTGCCTCCAATCTAGCTCCTTGTCTTTATTGGCAATGGCAACCTCCCCTTCAAGAGAGAATCTTTTGATGAGTTCAACATCAATAAGGGATAAGACTTGTCTATTTTGGACCCTTATTGGAATAGACTCATCTTCTGGATATGTCAATTCCTTGGTGAGTTTGGCCAAAGCATCTGCTACTGCATTCTCTCTTCAAGGGACCTTGTAGATGGTGACCTCAGGGATTTGGGCCAACAGCTTCATGGTGTACTCATGATAGTGAGGAAGCTTAGGTTTTAGAACCTTATAGGATCTAGCAATCTGGTTGATGACCAACTGAGAATCCTCATAGATGTTGATGCTTTTGACACATAGTGTAATGACTAACTCTTGACCGGCAGTCAAAGCCTCATTCTCAGCTTCATTGTTGGTGCATGGATTGGAGAGATAGTATGAGAAACTCATCACATCACAGTCTAAAGTTAAGAGAATGATTCCTACCTCTGCCTTTCTTGGAAGAGTAGATCGTGGTTCTTCTCCTTTTTGAAAGAAAGTTGCACCACCAAGATATATATCCTAACAATGGATGTTAGTATCCCTTAAGTTCATGATTTATTCATCAGGGAGGTCATCACTAAGCAGAGAGTCAACAGGTAGTGGGTGTGCTGTTAAGAAATACGCTAGTGCCTATCTTTTCACCTCACAAGGGATATGAATGTGATGTAAAACTACAATAAAATCATGGACCAATGCACCAACCATCTAGATAGCATCGGCCATGTCATGAGATTTTACAGTGGATTGATTCTTGAAATCAAGTCCACCTTATGAGAAAGCATATAGTGCCATAGCTTTTGGAATACAAAGATGAGAGCTAGGCAATGTTTCTCAATAGGTGGGTAGTTTTCTTTAGCAGGGATCAGATGATGGCTAAGCTAGTAGAGATCGTTCTCCTTTCCTTTATCGTTGGTTTGGGCCAACAAAGCACAAAGAAATTCGTCCAATGCAATAGTGTAGAGGATAGGTGGCTTGCCTAGGATAGGGGCTACTACAACTGGGGGCTTCACTAAATATTGCCTGATGTCCTTAAAACCATGTTGGCACTTGTCAACCCTTTTAAACTTAGCATCCTTTTTGACAAATGTTGAAAATGGCTTGCATCTCTCCGATAGATTGGAGATAAAGCATCTTAGATATGCCAACTGCCCTTGGAATGATTTGAGTTGAGTTAAACTTTTAGGAGGTGGCATTTCTAAGATAGCCTTGATCTTTTATGGGTCTATTTCTATTCTTTGGTGTCAGACAATAAACCCTAGGAATTTCATTGAAGCAACTCTGAATACACACTTTAGGGGGTTGATTTTGAGGTTGTGTTATCTTAACCGTTCAAAAACTACTCTTAAGTTGAAGAGATGGTCTTCCTTTTCTTTACTTTTGACTATTATATCATCAACATAGCATTCTACTTAATGATGAATGAGTTCATTGAAGATCTGAGTCATGGCCCACTGGTGTGTGACACTGACATTTTTAGGGCATAAAGGCATGACCTTATAACAATAGATTTCGATCGGGGTTTAAAAAATAGTGTTTCTTTCATTCTCGGGGGCCATCTTGATTTGGTTGTAGCTAGATAACTTATCCATAAGAAGAATACTGCATGAGATGAGGCAATATTCACCATTAATTTTGGTATAAAAAGTGAAAATTCATCCTTAGGACCTACCTTATTTAAGTCCCTGAAATTGATGCATATGCGAATTTGGCCATTCTATTTCTTAATTAGCATGACACTAGCTAACTAGGTAGGGTATTATTCTTCAGTGATGAAATTAGCATCGATCAATTTCTTGACTTCAAAAATGACCTATTACTCAATTTCTAATTGCATGCGTCTAAGAGCTTGCTTGATAGGATTAGCGTTAAGGTCTATTGCTAATTTGTGGACTGCTACGTCTAGAGATAATCTAGGTATCTCTTCATTTCTTCATGCCAAGAAGTCCTTAAACTCAGTTAATAGCCTAACTAAGTCATTGGTTTCTTCTTCATTCAGCAAAGAACTGATGTATGTGGGGTGTGGATCTTCTTCTGTTCTAAGGTTGATTTCTTTGAGCTTGTCGATAGTTCAATGGATTTTCTCATCAAATTTTGGAGGTTCATCTTTGATTTGAAGATCATCTGGATCATTTAAAGTTTCTAAACAAACATTCTGATAAGAGTTAGTGTGGTTTGAGAAGAACCTATCAGACTCCAGACAATTGGTGACAACAAAGCAGTAATCATCGTCATCGATTGGACCCACTATATCGAATCCTAATCTTAGTCTTGATTATGCATCCCAACCCATGTTGTTCCACAACTTCTCAAAGTACTCTGACCTATGCCTGGACCATGTGTAAGGAATCAAATATTTCTTTACAAGATTATGAACAAAAGGAGAGTACCAATCAAAAGGCAATTCCATTAAATCTTTATATGAATTATCCTCAAATTCTACATCAACTTTTGGACTTGAGGATGATGATCACAATAGGAACCTCTTTGGCCTGACATTCATGGAATACCTAGGGGCTTCCTTAACTACTAAACCTTCAACTTTTTGAGAAGAAAGTGTGGTTAGAGCTAAAGTTCCCAACTACTACCTAATAGTTTTACATAAACTTGATTTGAATGCATTCAGGCTTTTCTTGGATGCCTGGTCTTCATCACTATTTGGCTCGAGTGTCACCTCTAATGAAACTCACTAAGAGGGGTTGGCTATGCTAATAAAATGAGACTCATCCTCCGAGCTGGATTCCAAGTCTATGTGAATAGCAGGGGTACTCCTGTGAGCTGGAGCATAGCCCTTGTTGGCTGGCCGCCAACCAAGGGGTATTTCACATCTGGAACTGCATCTATATCTGCCTCTACCTCTAGCTGGTGGAGGTTGAGTTATTCTACCCATATATCCATATGGTGAAATGAATTGTGGGTGGAATGTAACATGCAGCTCTACCTCTTCCTCGGTGTCCATTTCTCGCTCATTTGTACTTTCTTTCTTCTTTTCTTTTTCTTCATCTTTTATCTTCTTTTTCTTTTTCTTTTGTATTTAAACTTTAGCCAAATTCACGAGAATAAACATTTTGATTTTGAGAAAGATATTAGGTTGCATCCTCATATATCTTGACCTCTCTAATTGAAAATGGCTTTTTATCTTCTTTGACACAGTATTCAATTCCATCTATTCTAAAGTTGATGCACTGGTGAGGAGAGGATGAAACCATCTTATTCTAATGTATCTAAGTCCTACCAAGCAAAGCAGTGAACGATGTATCTAAATCAAATATATAGAACTTGACTTGAGTCTTCCAGTCACCTATTTCCAAAGGTAACACTATAAAGCCTAAAGCCCTCTTGCCTTGTTCATTGAATCCTCTCAATATCTTCCGATCTCCTCAGAGCTTAGAGATTTTGATCCTCAAGTAGACAAGTGTTTTTAGGCTCATAATATTTACCGATGAACTTGGATCAACCAACACCCTAGAAAGTCTAAATTTGCCTATATCTACTATAATGTAGAGGGGATGGTTGTGCTCCATATCTCCTAAAATAAGGTCTTCGTTGGTGAATGTGACTCCTTGGACTTCTCTTGAATAATGTACCTCCTCTCCAATAGTGATCGACTGAGCTAAGAATATTTTTGGATCAAGAAGGGCCTTGATTAATGATTCCCTCATCTCTTTGGATAAGATAAGGGCATCATATATGCTTAGTTTAGCTGGCAACTTTCTTAGGTGAGCAAGGACATTATAGACAACTCTGAGCTGATCCTCCATATGCATATCCATGGGTGGAGCATCCTGTGGAGAGGATTCTTGCTCATTAGAACCAATGACTTATTTTCCCTTATCTTAAGGTGCTACCTAGGAGGTAGAACATTGGAACTATGAAGGTTAACATTGGTGACCTGTCGTGGTGGTTTAGTGGAAAGTTTCACCAGCTCATTAAGTATACCTATAAGTTCTCCTATAGGACTCTCAGAATCAGATGATTCCAAGTCTATCTCAAGAGGTGAACCTATATTATTCAGAGAAGGAAAGTCCATCTCTGAATAAATAAAAGAATGATTAGAGTTATTATAATTATTAAGACTTGAAGAGTTTTTCTAAAGGAGTAGAATCAGATAACCCATCAGAAGTGGTACAGATGCAATTCAAACTAGCTTTATTCTTTAATTTTTGGATTTAAAAGGAGGTACATAGTCAATATAAAGTTAGAGAGGTTCTCCTGCGTCACTCTCTGGTGATTCCATCTTCCCTTCAATTTTCCTTCAATTCGCATGATTGTCCTGGATGGATTGCGTGATACTCCCTATAGTCGCTTATGGATTCCTCTAGACCGCCAAATGGCTTCACTGTGCATGTGATAGCTAGGACATCGGATTTCTTGGGCTCTTTGGATTCAAATGCCTCGTCGAACTTGAATGTGGTTAAATCCTTTAAGGATGCACTCTCTGGTAAGAGTTTTTCATCTAATGCTTCGGTGAATTTAGTATCGACTTCTTTTCATGGTATTCCAGTGATCATGTGCTATGATAAGGAGGTTGAATTGTTGGCTAAGCCCTATGAATTCACTTTAGTTAGTAAATTTTTATTACGTCGGCCAAATATGGATAAAATTTGATCATTTTTTCATAATCTGAAACTTTCGGGTGCTTTTTCTATTGGCTTGATTGATCCAAGGCATGCCTTAATTCAGCTTAATAATGACCTAGATTATTCAAAGGTTTTTGCTAGACCTTCCTATGTCATTTTCAATTGCCAAATGCGTCTTCTAAAATGGACTCCACTTTTTGATATAAAGGAGGAATCTCCAATTGTTCCGGTTTGGTTGGCTCTACCTAATATGCAAATTCATTATGTGATGCACTAAGTGCTTTTTGCTGTGGGGGCTCTCTTTGGTCGGCCTCTTCAAATTGATCAGGCCACCGCTATAAGATCCTGACCATCGGTTGCGCATATTTTAGTAGAAATTGATATATCCAAAAAATATCCTAAAGAAGTTTGGATTGGCGCTGAAAAGTATGGTTATAATCAAAAAATTGAATTTGAGAATTTTCCTGTGTTTTGCTCTCATTGAAAAATCCATGGGCACGATAATTCAGAATGTTTTATGTTACACCCGCATCTTAAAAAGAAATATATGAATGATGCCTACCCTAATCCTCCAATTGATAAAATTGGTAAATCTATGTATGTGCCTAAAGCTACTCTAAAAGGAAATTCTATTCCTACTTCTGTGGAACCCACAAATTTGCCGAGTGAAATGTTGAATGATGCTAATCTGAAAGATTTTTATGATGTAGATAATGAGGATGCTGATGTTGATGCTAAGGCTCATTATGATGGCTTGGATACCTGTCATTCCTTGCATAATAATTTGGATGCTAAAGATAATGCCCCTACTCCAGCTATCTTGACTTCCTTGAATGCTGAACATGAGGAGGAAAATCTATAAGGGATGGAGGAAAAACTGAAACAATATACTAAAAGTGACCCTTAAATTTGTGCTCTTGATGCTTCCAATATATCCCCCTCTCTTAACACTGAAATTGCAACCTCCCCTTCTCTTATTCCTGATATTGACATACAACCTAATCATTCTTTGCATACAGATACTAAAATTGAGGAAGGGGAAGTCACCATTAAAAATTCTTTGACTGATTCTAACCTTATTCTTAATATATCCAACTAATCTCTCTCGGATGGAGACTCATTGGACAAAAATAGACCATTTCAAACTGTTCTCAAAAAGAAATCTCTTAAAGCAAAAATGTTCCCTAATAAGTCTACTAGATCTAGATCCTGATCTCATAAATAACTACTCTTCCTTTTATCTATTTGCTTTAGACATCTAATTTACTTTGCTTTTATTTCAAATTTGATAGCCTTTATGTTTAATTCACTTATTTGAAATATTCGAGGGATTGGGACCCTCACTGTTCATAACCGTGTTAGAAATCTCTATCATGTTAATAATATCACCTTACTTGTTATTATCAAACCATTAATTCACTCTTCTAAGATCAATCAAGTGGTTAGAATGCTTGGCTGTAATAACTTCTTTTACAATATTAGTAATAAGATCTTGTTTTGGAATAACACGGTCTCGCTTTCTATCCTTGATGATCTTCAGCAGGTGGTCAATGTTAACATTTATTTGGGTGATTTCTCTACTCTAGGCTCATTTGTGTATGCATCTTACAATAGGGCTGGTAGGAACACCCTTTGGGGCAATTTAAGATCCTGCCAAAAAAATTCTTGGTTGGTCGGGGTGATTTTAACACCATCCTCTTCTCTGAAAGAAGCTGGGAATGTTCTTCTAACATGCATTCTATGGAAGATTTTTCTAATATGATTCTTGATTGTAACCTTATCATTTTGCTACTGGATTACACTTGACACAACTCTAGACTCTAGCAATGGCTGGACATAACTGTCTTTAACTCCATATGGATAAATCAATGGCCCCATACTTCTATTGAACATTTAAGTAGAACCTTATCAAATCATGCTCCTCTCTTGATTTCTGTTAAAAATTTGTTAAATCAGCTCTCCCACTCTACATATTTTAGATTTCAAAATATGTAGATTCAGCATATTGATTTTTTAAATGTTGTCACCACTAACTGGACTTCCACCCTCCACCCTGACAATTCAATCAAGGGAATGATTCGCCTCTGGTTTAAACTTAAAAGACTCAAGCAAAACCTTGTTTGGTGGAACAAACATCGCTTTAAAAACCTTTTTTCTAACATCAAAAATATGGAGCAATTGGTCTGCAATCTTGAAAATGTTGTTTTAACTAATTCTTCTAAATTGAAGAATTTAAATGAAGCCAAAGCTAACCTTGTTACCTATCAAAATATGGAAGAAACTTACGGCAAAAGGCACTAGTAAACTCTCACGATCGGGATAAATGCCGATACTTTCATGCTCTTTTTCAAAAAGAGAGCATTAAATTATATCCAAAAAATTAAAAGTACCAATGGCAACTGGATCACTGAAAATAATGAAATTAAAGAATCTGTTATTAATCATTTTAGAAATTTGCTGAATAAGAGCCATACTTTAGATGCTATCTCCAACACTCATTTGATTCCCTCATTTATTTCCAGTGAAGAAAATCATTTACTTACTATGATTCTTACAGAAGATGAGATTAGCAAAATTGTTAATAACGTGAACACTGATTCAGCTGCTGGCCCTGAAAAATATACTACTCACTTCTTTCAACATTATTGGACTATTATTAAACAAGACTTAGTTGAAGAGATCATTGACTTCTTTAATGGTAACTCTATACCTAGATATTTCTCTTGCACCTCCACTATCCTAATACCAAAAATTGACAATCCTGAATGCTGGGGTGACTTTAGACCAATCAGTCTTTGCACCTTCTTTCAAAAACATATTGATAAATTCCTTGCCAATAGACTTACTCCTTTGCTTCAGAAAATTATGTCTCCTAATCAAACTGGCTTCATCAGAGGTAGAGCTATATCTGATAATATTCTTCTAGCCCAAGAGGTAATTTATGACTTGGATGCCCCTATGAGAGGTGGCAATATCCTTTTTAAATTAGACATTTCTAAAGCCTTTGACAATATCTCTTGGAAATTTCTCTTTCAAATTCTTTAATTGTTTGGGTTTTCTGATAAATTCATTTCTCTTATTAAAAATTGTATTGCAAATGCTTGGTTTTCTATCATTTTAAATGGAAAGGCCTTAGGTTTCTTCCCCTCATCCCATGGCTTGAGACAAGGAGACCCATTGTCTCCTTCTCTTTTTATCTTTGGAGTGGAATATCTTTCTAGGAGTCTTAATGACCTATTCAACAATAATCCTAGCATGTACTTTAGAACCATGGGTGGCATCCCTATCTCTCATTTGAGCTTTGCTGATGAATTCATCATTTTTTCCAATGCTTCCATTCATCACATCAAAAAAATAATGAAATTATTAGCTAAATTTGGGAAGGAAAGTGGTCTTTCTATTAATGAAGGCAAAAGTTATTTCATTCCTTCATCTAAAATTCCTAGTAACCAAATCTTGAGAATCACCAATTTTCAACAACATCACCTTCCCATTAAATATCTTAGTGCTCCTCTTTATAAAGGTCAAAAAAGATCACATCTCTTTGATGAACTTATCCAAAAAATCTCAAATAAAATTTCTGTTTGGGAATTTCATTTACTCTCTTTTGGTGGTAGACTTACTCTGCTTAAGAGTACCATAAACTCCATGCCTTTACATCTTATTCAACCATTGTCCCTACTAATTCTACCCTTAATAGAATCGAGCGCCTCCTTAATAAATTTTTTTGGGGATCTAACAACTCTTCTAAAAGGATGCATTGGACTTCTTGGTATAAAAGCCGTGGCACCCTTGCTGAAGGTGGCCTGGGTTGTAAGACAATCCGTGAAACTATTATTGCATTCTCTCATAAACTTTGGTGGAAATTTAGAAGTAAGAATAGTCTTTGGGCTAAATTTATGACTGCCAAATACTGCCAGGGTAAGCATCCTCTCACTTGTTCATACAAAGTGGGTAACTCACATGTATGGAAAAGACTTTGTAACATCAAATGGGAAGCTGAATCCCTTATTTCTTACGGGGTGAACTCTGGTTCTTCCTTCTTTTGGCAAGACAATTGGACTAGCAATGGTTCCATTGATAATTTATTAACTACTCATTCCGATATTAAATTAGTCACTTCCTTAATAACAATTGGAATGATATCGTGCTTATGCATTCCTACTCCTTTTATACATAATATCACCAACATATATATCAATTCTAACAAGCCGGATCAAATCCTCTTTAAGCTCTCTCACAATGGAGATTTTAATCTTAAAGATGTTTGGTTTCATACTCATGACTTCTCCAATGTATTTTTTTAAAACTTTGGAATAACACTATACCTATCTCTTATTCTATCCTTACTTGGAGAATTCTAAAAAATTTCATCCCTGTGGACTCTCTTATGCAAAGAAAAGGATTTTACTTGCCCTCTAAATGCTATTGCTGTTATCACATTGAGGATGTGAATCATGTCTTTGTTAATGGAGTTATTGCCTCTAAATTATGGGTTTGGTATGATGATCTTTTCAATATTAATCTTTTTAATGGAACTCTATCTTTATACCAACTTCTGGAGGCTTATTTCCAAAGAACTGTTAAAGGTCATATTACAGTGATAACTGCCATCACTCTCATTTGGTTTATATGGATGGATAGAAATGATGCTAAACATCATGGGATTCTTATGAATCATAAAAGAATTATTGCTAGAATAAAAGATAAAATTCGTACCTTATTCAATGCCAATTTAATTACTAATAATCAATTTAAAGGTTGCAAATTTGTTGCTAATAAACTGGGTCTTACCTTGCTTGAGCACTTGAATTGTAAAGATGATAAGATTGTATATTGGATTAAGCCCCATGATAATATTATCAAGATTAACACTAATGGTTCTGTTTCTCAAAATTATTTTGGATGTGGTGGCATTTTTAGAAACTTTAAAGGCATGATAACTTGTGCTTTTGCCGATCCTTTACCTGCATGCTCGTATTTTGGTAATTAATAAAATTTGAGACTTCTGAAAAAACTAGCTTAACATTTAGATTGAAGTAGATGCTCTTCTTTTGATTGATCTATTAACCTCTAATAAAATGGGTAACACTGAATTGTATTATCTTCTCAATCAAACTAGAATGCTTCTATCTCAAGTTTGTTACAGAATCACTCATGTTTGGCGGGAAGGAAATACATGTGTTGATTATCTTGCTAATCTGAGTGCTATATTAGATGATCAAATTTTCTTTGATCAATCTAATCTACCTAGACACCTGCGTGGTTTAATCAATTTTGATAATACTGGACTACCATACCTTAGAAATTAGCCCCCCTCTCTTTTCTTACTATTTACTGTTTCTTATTCTCTGATGCATTCCTATAATTGTATTTTCGCTTCCTATGCTCACCCAGTCTTCTTGCTCACCTCTTATGGGGATTTTTTTTGATATGTTGTGTCTCATTCATCAAGGGTATGATGCTTCTGCTTAATTCCTGAAATGCTTATCTCTATCTATATTGACAAAATTTTCACTTTTTTTTCGCCTTTTCTATTTAGTTTGGGTTTATTTTTTTTGCTATATATTTTCGTGATGGAGTTTAAGGGTGATAGGTTAAATGATTGTTGTTTCTTTCCAAATATTATTTCTTGCTGTGTTTTCTTCACAATATATGTCAACACTATGCTTCTTGGCAAGTGTTGCTTCATGGCTTTGAACTGTAGGAATACATATGTGTTCATTGAAGTTCAAGATTTTTTTGGTATATTTAGTTTGTTGTTCCCTCATTTTTCTGGGAGTGTTTTTCTGTTTCTCAAGTAGGTTGGCATGTGCTAATTCATTTTCTGTTCTACTGGAGCAAGTGGTTTTTCTAGTTTCTCTAGACTACTGGAATATGCTGTTTGTACAATTTCTGGTTTCTTTCTATTTTTTGCTCCCATCAATATTTGCTAACATGGGCCCTTTTTAATGTTGGTCCATGCTTTTGATTGTCGGTTTATTTCCATCAGCTGGCTAACTCTTGCATTTGGTTTTACTGGTTTTCTCCAATAGGCTGGGAATGTTTTTTCTGTTCCTCCAGCCTGCTAGAATGTGCTGTTCTTTGGAATTGCTAGACACTTTGTGTTTTTTGCTCCCATTAATATATTTGTCATGGTTCCTTCTTTTGGCTGTTTGGTCTTGCTTTTACCTCAGTAGTGGTGGGCTGATTGGTGTGGTGATTTTTTTCATCATTTTTTTGTCTTGCAATTGACTTTACTAGTATAATTTTGGATCATGGCTAGATCAAGTGATTGTGTTTTCGTTGATCTGCATGGATTCTTACCGTCCATGTTGGTTTTTTCTATCATGTGTTGATGCTATGGTGCATATAATGGTTGATGGTTATCCTATTTGGGATAATGGCTTGCATTTTTTATATACATTGTATTTGGTTTTATTTAGATTTGCAAGTACTAAGGACCACAAATCCTTCATCCTTTGGCTGCTATCCTGGCACAGGTTTGTGGGGTATGATGGCTTCACCCCTTATTGGTTTGGTAGTAATTCTTGTGTTGTATCCATTCAATGGTTGCTTGGATTCACACATTTGCATCTGCCCTAATTTGGTGTGAATATCTTGGGCCCTCTCCCTCAAAATTTCACTTCAATCATTATTCTCACTCTTCTATGCACTCTTCCCTCTATTTGCATGCTTTCCTTTATTTTTGCAAGTTCATTTCCTATTGATTCTGCATACGGTTCTTCTTTGGCCCAGATCTTCCATTGCTGATCTCTATGTATCTTTTATTGTTCTTTTGCTTTTACTTACTTTTTGGATGTAATTAGATAAGGGATTTACTCTCTAGGCTGGTTGTAGCCCTTCGAGCAGTAGTTTTAGAGTTTATGCCCTTTTAAGGACCTTATAACCTTCTTTTTGTGGCAATAAAATTCCCCCTATATGGGGTTTCCCAAAAAAAAAAAGGAGGCATATAGTAGAAATCTATTAAAGTAAGTGGGATGAGGGATTCCCCCTCACAAGATACAAGATGTCTACTAAGAATAGCTCGCAGTAGAGAATGCCAACAAGTAGTACAGAATCTGAATGGAGTGGCTCGACCGCTGGTTGCACTACTTAGCTATCCCAGGCAAGTATGGGTCTCACTTTCCCCGAGTTATCTTTGGCAACTTGCAAATCTTCCTTGATGTTGGAAGTTCAAGGTGCCTCAGGTAACCTGTAAGGAAAGTTTCTTGATTTTATAAATAATCTTTTTAAAGGTTCGAGATAAAGAGATATCCCAACCTTCTTTCATTTTGAGAGGATCATATGTATCCCCAAGGATTATCCTACCAGAATTGGATGGTTGTTCTACTAGATATTCCTTAGGGATAATTATAATGCCTGTCTTGTAGCTATGCTCAAGCTAGTCTTTAAATGTAAAGAAATCCTCCAAAATATGTCCTAGCATACGGTGGTAGGGGCAATAGTTTTGATCATTGCTACTGCACTTCCACCAGCTTCCTAGTTTCGAGTACCTGAAAATTAAGTTTCTTTAAGAGATTCTTAAAGATTTTCTTGACTACCTCCTTCTTAAATGAACAAGTTTTGTTTAATTTATCTAAAAGAGCAGGTGGATGATAGCTACCTAGGGGTGGATATGTGTATTGCTGTTGTGAACATGGCTAAGGAGAAGGCACTGAAGGCCATAGAGGCTATTGTGGTGGCTGATAGGATGGTCGAGGCGGTGGTAAAGGAGGTGGAAGTGAAGGCTGTGGAGCTTGAGGTCTCTCATGCTGATTCCTGGCCGGTTGCTTCCCCTTATCCAATGTTGTTACTGCCCTTGATTTCATTTCATAATCTTTCTGCAGCTTTCGCTTTGATGATTGATCTTGAAAAGGTAATTGTTTGGCCTCTTCTTATAGGCTACCCGCCTTATTGATTATCTTATCAAATGTCTTAATAATGAAACCTTTAAGCATGAAGGCAACTGGGCCATGAATATTCTTTAATAGAATTTCAATAGCATGTTGTTCAGAAAGATGTGGTTCGTATTTCATGCTTAAATTATGCCATCTAAGAATATAATCAATGAAGGACTCACCAGATTATTGTTAAGCCACAACGAGATCACCCATAGTTACCCTTTGTTGACCTCTAGCAAACCTCTTAATAAAGAGATGCTCCAACTCAGCAAATGTCTTCATTGAATCATTGGGGAGTTCAGCATACCAATCAAAAGCTATACCTGCTAGGCTGCTGATAAAAAGATGGAACAATAATGCATCACTGCCACCAGCATTGCAACAACTGGCCCTGAAGTGCACTATATACTGGTGAGGCTTCCTATTGCCATCAAAGCTTTTAAAAGAAGGAGGCACAAAACCCTTAGGATATTGGATAGCATCGAATTCCTCTAGGTTGGGTCTACCCTTTAGAATTGATGATCCAACTCAGACTTGCGCCAACACTTCTCTCACTTGCTGTTCAACCATGAGTTTGATATCTTTTTCTTGTATGGAGGTACTATCCACTACCTTCCTATACAAGCTAGTGCTGCCCTGCTTTATCGGAGGTGAACTATTGGGTTGATCCAAGACATGCAGTATCTCTAGCTGACTACTCTCCACAATAGTAAGATGTGCTGTTGGAGCTTGATTCTAAAGTTCTAGAACTATTGTTAACAAATCTCCAAGTCTCTTTCCCATCCTATCAATTTTATCATCCTTTGGTTTAAGTTGTTAAAGGAGGTGTTGGGTCGAATGGGCTGTATTGTCCTGTTCGGCCGCAACACCATCCGAGCCGTGCTGATCCCAAAGGAGAGAACCTTTGGTATCAACCATATGCACATCTACTGAGTTTTACAATAAATCATCTTCATTGGGATCAAAGCTAACCTTTTAATCTTCGAGGTTGGATAAGGAATACCCTATGATTTCCATCTTCTCAATGAGATACCGTGCTATGATATCATCCAAGGAGCGATCCAACTATGTAGGCACATATGCTCATGGCTGACAGGTGGTGGGATCATGCTCATGAATAGAGATACATCTAACCTTCTCTGCTACTAGAGAGCTAACCTTATGAGGGCTACGCTCACTAGAAAAAATGTGCTCATGGTTGTCAAGTGCTCTTGGTCGAATACTGCTCCTGAGAGGATCTATCGCCATGGGGACAATGGAACTATCTCCTTCTCCCTTTGCTATTGCTACATCCATGATCTGCTTAGGTGGTGGTGGAGATGGCATGACTACGATCCTATGAGGTAGCCACTCCCTCTTCACTTTAACTAAAGGAGGCCGAGCAGGAGAGCTCGACCTCACCTCAATCATCGGCGTAGATGGAGCGGGATCCCTTGGCCATAGTTGGATCACTAGTGGGGCTTTCTTTTCCCCTGATGCTTCCTTCATGGCTTTAGATGGAACTATAGAAGATGGAACTTGTACTAGCGATGGTGGACATGGAGTGGAGTGGTGTGATGGAGACAACATAGACTCCCTCTATGCGGGGGCTCCCCTCTTGTGATGGGTAGTACCAGTCAATAGAATACTGTTAGTGTGACTGGCATAGAAAGCATGCTGATCGGGGAAATCTATAAGGGTGGAGATTGTTGATTGCCTGGTGTACCTTCACCTCTCTCTACTAGTAACATAAAATGATACATGGGCCTCTCTGGCCCTCTCCTGATTGTTATGCTCGCCTACACTGCGAGGAATAACCAATCGTAAATCAAATTGGGCATTGAACTTTGACCGTCCGTAAGCCCTGCCAACTTGGCATAAAATTGTCTTGAGGCCAGCATATGACCTCCTCCTATCTCTGGTAGGTGCTTTATAATGAACTACAGGTGGAGGTGACACTGTAAACCTCCTAACATCTTCCTCTCTCATCGGTTAGGAAGAGGATGGAACTTATTACGATCAGGAGAGAAACTATCTGGGTGACTCCTCTACACTTGAGAGATTGTCTCCATCTCCTTGGCTATGCACATGATGCCTTGATCTTGGCTCTTATTATGGTCTTTGAGTTCTCTTGGAGGCGGCAGGAACCACACCTATCTCAAGGTAGGGAGACTATCCGAAGCGGGTAGCCCCTTAGAAGGAGCTAGTGAGTGGGTACTAGCCTGTACTGGGGTAGTAATGGGAACAACTGAATGTGTGGGCACTAGAGCTATGGCTGCTATAGAAACCTCCACTGTCTTCCTCTTAAGTGAGGAAAATTTAGAATCTAAAGGCATCTCGACATGGATGACTGGCTTCTGCTTAGTCACCACATTCCTACTGATTGCGGTGAGGGTTTCCCCCTCACAAGTGATCCTGGCCCCCTTCGAATCCTTGGCCAAAGTATATCAGATGAGCAAAATTAGTCTGTGGGAAGCTAGCCTGATCCTAGGCCAAATCCATCCCAATGGGGAAAGTGAACACATACTTCTAAGCATCTATTTGCACTGTCCTAAACTTTGAGGAAAAAGCTGACTAAGACTGAACTGGAACTTTGTAATTGTTGGAAACAAACTCAAATCAAATTTTTTATTTCTCATATTTGGTTGACTTTTTGAATTTGATTTAGAATTTAAACATACACTCAACAATTTGAATATGTTAAGTGGGGCTTATTTAATTTATAAGAGAGATTTTGGCTGAATTGGAGAAGAGATTTGAGTTTAGAACCCACTTTCAATAAATTTGTGTATGTTGAAAATGGGTTCAAATATTTCAAAGAGATTCTTGATGCTTCCAATGGTTCATATTTGAATTTGATTTTTTATGTTTGGGGGCCTTTTATTTAATAAATTTGAGTATTTTAAATAGAGGGTCAATTGATTTTGTTTGGGATTACTCATTTAGCAAATTTGAATATGCTAAATGAGTTATTTGAAAATAATTTTCTTCTTTTGCTTATTTTCCCATGATGTGTATCATGTGTGAATTTAGAAATGGAATCTTTACTTAGCAAATTTGTGTATGCTAAATAAAGCCCAAATGTGTTTGATTTAGATTTTTTTGAAAATGGGACCTTTACATAAAAAATTTGGGTATGCTAAATAAAGTTCAAATGTGTTTTGATTTTGATTTTTGAAAATGAGGTGTTTACTTAGAAAATTTGGGTATGCTAAATAAAGTCCAAATGTGTTTGATTTTTGTGTTTTGATTTTGGAAATGGGATCTTTACTTAGCAAATTTGGGTATGCTAAATAAAGTCCAAATGTGTTTGATTTTTGTTTTGATTTTGAAAATATGATCTTTACTTAGAAAATTTGCATATGCTAAATGTAAATCCAAATGTGCTTGCTTTTTTATTTTGAAAATGGGATCTCTACTTAGCAAATTTGTGTATGCTAAATGAAAATCCAAATGTGTTTGATTTTTGTATTTTTGGTTTGTGTTATTTTTTGGAAAAAGGGGGTTCCTATTTAACAAATGTGGTATGTTAAATGGAATCAAATTTATTTATTTTTTTTTTGAAAAATGAAATTCTTATTAGACAAATTTGGGTATGTCAAATGGAATTCCAATGTATTTTGATTTTTATAATTTTTTCAAAGGAGATTTCCAATTAACAAATTTGGGTATGTAAAATGGTAGTCAATCATATTTTATTTTTCAAAGATGAGTTTTTTTTGTGATTATTGCTTTTTGAAAAGAAGGAAATTCCAACTTAACACATGTGGAATGTGTTGAGTGGAATTTCAAATGGTGTGATTTTATTTGAAAATGAAAACTCTATTCAATAAATTTGGATATATTGAATGAAGACATTTATCTTCAAACTTAAACTTTTTGAAAAGGAAGAAATTCCAACTTCAACATATGTGAGATATATATTAAATGGAGTTTCAATTTTTATAACATGATTTTATTTGAAAATGAAATCTCCATTCAATAAATTTGGGAATATTGAATGAGAATGTTCATATGTGCTTTTTGAAAGATGATTTTGATTTTATTTGGAAAGAAAATCTTCATTCCATAAATTTGAGTATATTGAATGAGGATGTTCATTTGTGCTTTTTAAAAGATGATTATTTATTTTGTTTGAAAATAAAATCTTCATTCAATAAATTTGGGTATGTTGAATGAGGATGTTCATTTGTGCTTTTTGAAAGATGATTTTTAATTTTGTTTGTAAATGAAATCTTCATTCAATAAATTTGGGTATATTGAATGAGGATGTTCATCTGTGCTTTTAAAAGATGAATTTTGATTTTGTTTAGAAATGAAATCTTCATTCAATAAATTTGGTTATATTGAATGAGAATATTTATTTGTGTTTTTTGAAAGATGATTTTTTATTTTAATTTTTGAAAATATCCTACATGTAACAATCTTGAAGATTGTAAGATGAGGTTGAGTTATGATAATTTTATGCAAATATTTTATTATGTGAATTTTGAAAAGTGCTTTTGAAAAGTGATATTTTTATGAAGGAATTTTTTATTTATTTATGGAATGAACTTTACCTTACCATAGAAATGGAAAGGAGTTTCAACAAGATTTTTAGTCATTTCTTTTGGTTAAATTTTTATTTTTTACCTATTGGGGTAACTAACAGGGGTTTTAAGACCTACATGGAGTGAGGTCCTAAAACCTAATGGATGTTGGCTAGCTTAGCTTAAGAATGAAATGAGCTAAGTGCCAACGGAAAAGATGGATAGTCTTCGATTCATATAAAATATAAATTCACTATCGATACCTAGAGACAACAATCATTTACCAAAGATGGAGAGAGAAGCCATCCCCAACGGAGTCGCCAGAAAAATCTATGGTGTATTTTTATTTTCAACATTGGAATGCTAAAAATTATTATTGGGACACCACATAGACTCACAGATGTACTCATTAGGGTGATCGGGTGTGACATTTAGGAATGATGTACTATCTTGAGAGACAGAAGTCACAATCCTACAATGGACCTAATCACCTAATAAAAACTCTCAAGGACAATGGTCTTTGAATGTACCAGAGATCATTCCTCTACTTTACATGAAAAAGTAAAGAAGGGTTTATTTAAATCTGGTTTGTTAAGTTTCCTATGGAGGCAAGTCCCCATAGTTAATTACATCATAAGGAATGAGATTCCTTAAAAATACACTCGATTAAAGTAATGATCATTGTCTTCAAAGATTTCAAAGATAAGATTATCAACAATTGGTTATTTTTGGAAAATCAAGTGGGATTGATCAAAAGGAGGGAGTTATTATTAAAACTAAAGGGAGATGAGTAGGAGATGCACATGATACTAAGAAACATAATGTGCATCCCAAACTATTCTATGGTTGGGCTTTATATTTTTGAAATTTGTAGAGGATTATATGTTTGAGTTGATTTTTTTATTAGAAATCTAGGGCTTACAATTCCACAACACAATATTATAGAAATGCTTAAGAGGTGAGGATTTATGCTTGTAGGCCGCAAAGGAAAATAGTAACCTCGTATCCAAAATCTAGGGAGCTTTAGCTAAGGCCAAGGCACAACCTAAATCTAAGGAAAAAAATGGGTATATGGTTTATCTCCACATGAGAAGATAAACCACCCAACTGTTGGACTTACAACGATTTGGAGTAGCCACCAACTAACTCCTCCTATGATTTTAAATATATGTAAGCAAGTCTTATGCTTTGTAAGATGGCTAAGATATTATTTATTTAGAAAGGAGACTAAGTCCTTAAACACACTCCCTAAGAGACTAGATCATGAAGGGCATGAATAAATGTCTTAATCTAATGCAAATTTTGTTAAGTTTTATTTTAATTTTTGGACATTTTTATTTGACATAGCCTATGGGATTTCATAAGCTTAATACATGAGAAATTGGTTATAGGCCAAAATCAACAAGAAGGAGGTGTGTTTCCACCATGGATCTCAATGGTCAAGCCATTTTCTCTAGAAATGGTGGAAGCCCTCCATTAGCAAGAGTGAGACTTGTATGATTTTTATGCATGATGTGAGACATACAACATCCAGCTAAGGGGTTGCTTAATCTTTTATTATCTTGATCTATGTCCTTGGCTTTAGGTGAGGTTATGAGTTATTTAGTTTAATTTTGAGTTAATTAATTGGATAGAAAATTTATTTTTTCCTAAGAGTCTAATCACACCAGGCCATTTAACAACCATCAAGCAATTAAGAAACTAAGAAAGTCATGCCATCCTAATTGCACAATCATAAATAAAACATCAATCAATTTATAAAATTAGCACAAAAGGACAAAAGGACAATGCAGTCGGGTACCGCCATACTACCCGAAAAGAAATGTGGGTAGCCGAGCTCTACCCTTATACAACCTAGATTGCAAATTAATAATTACAATTAAAAAGTAATTCATGTTATGGGGGTCTTTATTATTCATTCTTCATTTCATCTTTTCTTCATTTCTTTCTTTCTTTATTTATTTCTTTCTTTATTTGACTTAGGATGTAGCTTGCTCCAAGGCTTTCACATGGTACATATGACATGGTCTTATAACCAATGTTCATCCTAATCCCCATAACATTCATTCCAAATCTTAATTGAAAAATTTACATCAAAATGAGAAAGATAAATTTAACTAAACCTACAAAATAGAGATTAGCTAAACATACCAAACAACCCAAGAAATTATAAGAATAATTTGGACTTAGCACCCCACACATGGATAACCAAGTCCACATACCCTAATTTGGGTTATTCTTATGGGTATAAGCAACCAAGATAGCAAAAGTATTTATATTTTTATTACAACACCCCTTAAGCACAACCACCTACAGAAAACATGATTAAGCTGTGATCGCCCTATCATCTACACTACGCACATGCACCCTAACATCTATTTAAAAACATTACATCACAAAAAAATTAGGCATCAAACCATGCCCCGACCTAACATAGAGCCAGTGACTTAGCCTAATGTGTGTTCCATTTAAGGCTTGTGTGGCATGTCTTAGCTAAGCTTTAAGGTTGAAATTTTCTATGTGTGAAGGATTTAATTTAGAGGGTGGTTTCTTTTTAAGTGATTTAGTTGATTTGTCAATTTTAGTTGGTCATTTGATTTGGTTTTAATGAATCTACACTTAGTTACTAAATGTTATAAAGAGAAGAAAAGAGAAGAGAACTTCTCTTTCATCCCTACCTTAAGTAATTTCTAAGGTAGTTTCATTAATGCTTTTTCTTTGGTGATTGTTTTATTATGTGTTTTAATTAACCCTAAGTTTAAATTTGCTCTAAATAGCCCTATTCAATAAGAAAGTCATCTTAGGATTAGTAAAGTTGGATTACTAGCACATGACACATAACCATTTATTTCTTTCCACCATATATACCATGCATATGAATGATCCTAAGCATACCTATACATGCAATGCAAATTTTAGCACACTTTGATGATGAATGCTAAGAGATATAATTTGAAATTTTGGATGTTCCATTGATGCATGTTTTTTTATTATAAAGAAAAGAAGGATTCTTCATCCATTTACATAATGTACATCCACATGTATAAAAGACATAAGTGAGTATGACAACATGATTTTCTACACTAAGGGTATAAGGTACAAGACCTACCTAGGGCTACATAAAGCCACACAGCCCCGGGATGTCCAGGCTAATATACCACTTTTTTTAAATGCATGTTAGTGTACAAAAAGAAACAAATGGATGAATAATCATGCAAATGCCTTTTATGTTTGATTTTTTTGTATAATTTACATGTGTAATGTGAGGATTCTTCTTAAGTCATAACATGCATAGGAATAGGTGTATAGAAGTGTTATGTTCTTTTCAATTGAACTATACACTTTGCAACTCCTATTCAAATCCATGTTAAGAGAAGAGAAGAAAATAACACAAAAACACATCTTATGCTATAATCACATGCAAGCTTATAAGTACTTATAAGTAGCATCACTTCATTTAAAATCTTTAATTTATAGGTTTTGAAAATAATTTTTTGTTGGTTTAATTGTGATAATAACCACTCATATTCTTAACTTTAGCCAAAATATGCAATTTGATACAAAAGGAAACATTCTATTTACTTAATTTTTTTAAAAAATATGAATGGATGATTTCATATGGAAAACAATATTTAACATGCTTGAAAAGAAATAAAGGGATGTAAGCATATGATTTCATTCACCCTAATTAATTCTTAAAGACAATCCTATAAAATAAGATCCTTTAACTTGAATTAAAATTCTCTAAGGTGATTTTTTTATTATTATTTTTTTGAATTTGATTTGACTAAGAAAATGTGAGAAAGGTTTCTTGGTCCTAACCCATTTCTCCCATATGTGAATTGGTTTAGTTTAATTTTTAGAACAATTAGACTGATTTTATATTTTTTTAGGTTAAGGTGTGAATTAAATCCATTAATTACCCATTACCTACACCACTTTAACATAATTAAACAAACAATTATGAGCCAACATTTGATATGCAACCACATGGAATTTAAATCAGCAATTCACCTAAGAAATAAATGGGCCTAATGCAAATGGCTCATAATTATTGATTAATTAAACTAAAGGATTTAATTATGTACTTTTATAACCATCCCACACATGTAGTTTGATTATAATTTTCTTTGAAAACCTCTTAGGTTATTGAACACCTAAGAATCTACCCAAGATTTAAGTGATTAAATTCTGGACTGATTTAGTTTTGAGTTTGAGTAATTGAAATAATTAATGAGGTGACTAGGCCATTAATCAATTTGCAAATTAATTAAGTGTTTATCTAAATGAAATAAACTTAGGGGAAAAGATCAGAAAAGAAATCCTAATCTCATTCCCTAAGTCCATTCATTGTTTCATGATGATTAACAAGCTTAATTAGTGAATTTACCACTATTTAATAGGTTAATTAATAATTTAATTAATAAAGAAAGTGATTGGGATGAAACAAGAAATTCTGCTAATTAATCTAGCAATAAATTTCAAAAAAATTATGGGAGGCAGAGGTCATTCCACTAATCAATCTTAGGAAGTTTGGAATTAATCGCTGATGTAATTAAAGAGTAATTAGCATAATTATAGTTTCAATAAAACCCAAATTGAGTTAAAATCCCTATTTAAAATTAATTATATTTAATTTTTTATTATTCTTCTTTTAATTATCTTTAAAATGAACCTTAGTTTGCATTTTTTTTGGATTTTTCTATAATTAGTTATGAATTTAGGAAGTTTCATGATTAAAATCAGATTAATTAGAGCTAATTAAACCCCCTAATCCCATCGGGCCGTGTGGCAGCTAATGCAGCGCGCTTTCTAGATGGCACGATAGGATAGGTTATTTAAGTTGTCACATCCACCTGCTGAGTCAGCTGGCAGCGGATGCGCTTTCTCCATGGGTTGCCTGATCTAAGATCAGATGGTCAGGATTAATCATGTGGCTTAGGCTTAAATCAGAGGGAGATCTATTGTGATTTAATCATAACCATCCGTTCCAATTATGTGAAAAGGATGGTGTGTGAACTATCTCCTCCCGAGCAACGAGAGAAGAATGCATCCGTCGATCGTCGCTCGATCTAAGCTCACCCGAGCTCGGATGGAGTTCAAACTCACCGCACACCTTCAGGGAAGCACAAGCAAGGTATCGAACGGTCAAGATCTTAAGTGATAACACTCTCCTACAAAAAGGACCAAGCAATTTTTCCTATGGCTATGGTTTCAATGGCATACCTCATCGGAAGCTATCACCGGCACTTCCAATGGAGGAGGTAGCTTCTCTAGTTGACATGAAGCCCTGTTGAAGGTATCAAGTCTTGATTTGAAGTGGATGGATCGATTGACCAAACTACCCTTCAATGGTAATTAACTATGATGAAAATCCTCCTTCCTGTGGCTTGGTGACTTGGGAAATAACTTGATTGAGCTCGACAAAGTCCCTTGATGGTGCTTGTGAGATTAATTTGGGTTTGCTGAAGAATTTGATGAGTTTGGCTATGGATTGACCTCCCCTATTTTGGCTTTGGGGAAATCTAAAAAATAGAAATCAAGGTAGCTTAGAAATGGGTTTTAGAAGCTTAGGGATGCTTGGTTTTGATTCATAGAGCTTAGTCAAATTAACTGCTTCTGGTTTGAGTGGGAATGAGGGGTAATATATCTCTCCATCCTTGGATCAGATGGTGAAGAGAAATTTTGCCATTTTTGATCAATGGGTGAGATTGGTTGATGAGTTTTGGCTATTTAGCATCCCATGTGAGTCATTTTAGGTAGAGGAGTGGAGGAGAGTGAGTGCCCATGTGCTAGGTGAGTGCATTGGGTGATCCAAGTGCTCAATTCACATTGGAGGTGTCGGTTTGGCCTTGGGTTGGGTCATGGCCAATCCAAGCTCATTGGATCATGTTCACCACCCTCCTTGGTGTCCATGTCGAGTACTAGGAGGATTCCAAGTGGTCATGAGAAAGAAATGACCAAATTTCTATTGAATTTTGTCATAGGATACCCTTTGACCTAAGGGTAAAATGGTCATTTGGCCTTGATTTTGATTCGAGAAGATTTGAAATGATTTAAAAATGGGTTGGGACAAATTTCAAGTGATTTGGAGTTCATCTGATTTGAATTGTTTCAATTTGACCCAATTAGGTCAAGTTGGGTTAAGTTGACCAATTGGTCAAATTAGGTCAAACCATGGGTTAGGTCAAGTTCAAATGATCATTTAGAGCATATGGGTATCATTGGCTTGGTTCAATTTGGTTTATATTAGTTTTGGTGACCCATTTGACCCAATTGGGTTAAGTCATGGATTGGTTTAGGCTTGGTTGATCATTTGAAATGTATTGCAAGCTTTGGTTTTAATTAATTTGGTTTGGTTTGATCAATGGTTATAATCAATTTGGCATATGGTGAATTTTGACTAGTTTGGGTTTCATTTGGGCTAAATGTTGACTTTTTAAAAAGCTAGGTTTGACTTTCTTTGTCCCAATTTGAGTGATTGATCATCCTAGGATGATTGTTGCTCATAATTTGAGGCTTAGATGGGCTTAGTTCAGTCTAATTTGGTTTGGATTAGAACTTGGCTCAAAAAGGTGCTTTAGGTCACTTTAGGTCAAGTGAGTCTAAATGGGTCAATTGGCTTGATCAAGGCTTGATTCAAGTTTTGTTGAACTCACATATGGACTTATGATGGAAATATAAATCCAATTGCAAGTGATTTTGAGTCAAATGAGTTTTGGTTCATTTGACGATTTCAAGTTCAAACGGTGAACATGGGTTTGATTTGGGTTCACTTGATTTTGGTTTGATGATTGAAGTTTATGTTTATATTTGGGTATGTAATTGAAGGAATGATTGTTTGAAGATAAAATCTAAAGGTTTGGATTGATTAGAGAATGATTTGGCTAAGTTCAAGGATTTGACTTGAAAGAGTATAAGCTAGATTTAAGTTGGATTTAAGTTGGATTTGGATTTGAGGTTTGAATTTAGTTTTGGTTATTTGAATTTATATTTCATTTATATTTGTGAATATAAATGGGAATATAAATGGGTTTTGAGAAAATATTTTTGAGTTTAGAGTGATTTGGATTTGATTTGAGCTAAGTCCATAAGATGGAATCAAAGGGCTTAGGAAAGATTTTGGGATTTGATTTCAATCATGGGTTTCAATCATTTTGATTTGGAATTGATTCATGATTTGGATTTTGTAATTGATTTATGATTTAAGAAATATAAATGAGTTTGAATTGATTTAAGATTTGATTTGAGCTAAGTCCATAAGATGAAATCAAAGGGCTTAGAAAAGGTTTTGGATTTGATTTGAGTTAAGTCCATAAGATGAAATCAAAGGGCTTAGAAAAAGTTTTAAATTTGATTTAAATTTGAGAAAATCAATTGAGTTGGAATTGATTTGAGATTTGATTTTTAATTTTAGTTTCAAGGAGGGAAGCAAGGATTGGGTTTAAGCTATAGGGTAGGAAAGTCCTCCTAATACCCCTAAGGTGTAACCTATTCCTATGGCTAACCTTCTAAGTCTCTAGGGTTAGGTTAAGTGTTCACCTAATCACTAAAAGTTTTTTAAAACTAAGGAACTCTTAGTGTTTAGGGGAGTCATATTTCTAAGATGGAGAAGTTGAAAGCTAACTCCAAAAGTGAGGTCAACATTGACCAAATCACTTAATTAGTACTCCTAATGCAAGATGGGTCTTTGAATGCTCCAGAGATTTTTTCCCTACTTTAGATGAAAACGTAAAGCAGGGTTTATCTTAAATCAGGTCCATTAAGTTCCCAATTGAGGCAAGCCCCCATAGTTAATTACATCTTAAGGAATGGGATCCCTTAGGAATACTCCCGATTAAAGTAGACAATTAGGGTCTCCAAAGATTTCAATGGCTGGACTATCAATAGATTGGTTATGTTTGGAAAATCAAATGGGATTATTCGAGGAGAAGACTTATTTTAGAAGCCAAAGGGAATAAGTAGGAAATGTTTATGATACTAGGAAGCCTAATGAGCATTCCAATCTATCTTATGGTTGGGCTTTATATGTTTGAAATTGAAGAGATTCATTTTTTATGATATTAGAAAGCTAGGACTTATAATCCCACAACACAAGGTTGTGGAAATGCTTGAGAGGTGAGGATTTATGCTTGTAGCTCGAAGAAAATAGCTACCTCGGATCCTAGATCTAGGGAGCTTTGAAATAAGCCAAAGCATGACCTAAGTCTAAGAGAAGATGGGTATATAGTTTACCTCCATAAAAGAGGATAAACCCCTTGACTGTTGGGCTTACAACCACCTGTAGTGGCAGTCAACTAACTCCTCCTATGCTTTAAAACTATGTAGGCAAGTCATATGATTTTGCAAGATAGTTCGATTATTATTATTTTGAAAGAGACTAAAGTCATTTAACCCACTCCCTAAAGATACTAGAGAATGAGTAGTATGAGTAATGACTTAGTCTAACGCAAATCTTTTCAAATTTTATTTATCTTTGGACACTTCATTTTGACAAAGGCTGTAGGATTTTTGTATGCCTAAATGCACGTTGAAATGAGTTATGGGCCAAATTAAGAGATAAGAGGGTGAAGCTCTGTCAGTAGGAGTTGCTCTCATAGGTCAAGTGGTTCAAATGCGTACGAAGGCCCTCATTTTTGCAAGAGTGTAGAAGATGCATGCATGATATTAGATATTAAACCATACAGCTAAGGGGTTGTTACATATTATAATTATCTTAATTTAATGCATAGGCTTTATGTGAGGTTATGAGTTATTTAGAAATTTAATTATGAGTTGTAGTTGGGTAAAAGATTTATTTTTTCCTAAGAGCCTAATCGCATCTAGGCCATACAATAAACACCAATCATAAAGAAACTATGAAAAGGCATACCATTTCTATTACACAATTTAAACAAAATATCAATCAACTTTATAAAACTAACACAAAAAAATAAAATCTTGGTGCGGTCGGGTACTGCCGTATAACCTGAAAAGAAAAATGGGTAGCCGAGCTCTACACTTATACAAGCTAAAAATAAAAGAATAATTATAATTTAAAAATGATAAATGCTATGGGGGGTCTTCAAGGCTTCATATCTTTATGTCTTTATGTCTTTATGTATCTTCTTCCTTCTTTGATTTGGTTTGCTCCACTTCAAAGGCATCACATAGCACATAAGACATAGTCTTCTAGCCAATGCTCATCTTAATTTCCCCATAGCACTAATCTTAATTCCTAATTACAAAATTACATTAAGAATAGGAAAAGTAAATCTAACTACACCTGCAAAATAAGTGTTATCTAGAAACACATACAGCCCAAGCAGTTATATTTATAATTTGGACTTAGCAAACTTGCACCAGGGTAACCAAGCCCACCTATCCTAACTTAGATTATGCTTAGGGGCTTAAGCAACTTACAAGTAGAGCATTTATATTTATTTTTAAGTGACCCCTTAAGCATAATCTCGTGTAGAAAAATATGATTAGGCTAATCACTGCTTACCATCTAGTCTATGAAACATACACCCTAACATCCAATCTAAAATAATACACCACAAAACAAAACATACATCAAACCATGCATCGTCCTAACATAAGCCTAGAAGTGGTGACTTAATCTAATGTGTGTTTATTAAGGTTTGTGTGGTATGTCCTAACTAGGCTTTAAAGTTAAGATTTTCTAAGTGTAGAAAGATTCCATTTAAAGGTTGTTTAACTTCAAGTGCTTTAATTGATTGACAAGTTTTAATTTATGTTTTCTTTGGTTTTATGTGACCTACACTTAGCAACTAAGTGTTATAAAGACAAGAAAGAGGTTTGCCCTCTTTCATCCCTACCTTAAACCACTTTCTAAAGCATGTTAAATTAATTTAGTTCTCTTTAGTGAATGGCTTGTTACACATTTTAAATTAATCCTAAGTTTAGGTTCACCTTAAATGATTGCATTCAATATGAAAGGCTTGTTAAAATAAATTTGAATGAACTACTAACACATGAAATACATTAATTTATTCTTTTCCATCACATGTAGCATGCATATAACTTAACTCTAAGTATGACTATACATACAACAGATTTTAGCAGACTCAAATGATGAATGTAGATGTGCATATTTGAAGTTTATATGTCTTATTTGATTGAATTATTTAATCAGGTTACTTTAGAACTTTATCCAAATTCTTATACAAAAAGACATAAGAATGAAATTAAGTAGGTATGTGTCATTATTAAACTAGGGAAGTGAGGTAATCAAATGACCTCCTTGGAGCAAATTAAAACCTTGTATTCCTGGGATGTCCAAACTATATACTCATTTGCATTCAAACACATGTAAATTTGTATGTAAGGACATAAGGAAAGACACCCCAAATCATATGGCTTATTAATTCAATCATTTATTCTATTATGAATGCATGTATCCTTAGTAGAAAAGAGAGATTTTCATCCTTTAGCCACACATACATACACATGTAAAGAGAAATAACTGAGTACGTGCCTTTGTTAAACCAGGGAAGTGGGGTAACCAAATGATCCTTTTGGGGCTAGTTAAAGCCTCGTATTCCCAAGATGTTCAGACTATATACTTTACTATCTCACTACACATGAATTTAAATGTAAGTAAGAGAAAGAAAATCATGTAATAATTGCATTTTTATTTGATTAGAACATTTATGTATGTGAAACAGAATTTCATCCCAATTCTAATGTAGGAACACTTGTAAATGAAATCAAATATCTATGTGCCATTATTAATCTAGGGAAGTGAGGTAATCAAATGACCTCCGTAGGGCTAAATAAAGCTTCGTATTCCCGGGATGTCCAGACTATGTACTTATTAACATTCAAATACATGTGAAACTACATATAGATTAAAGAAAAGAAAGATCTATTTAACATACTTAAGCTATAAGCACATGCAAACCTATATGTAATCTTAACTACTATCACTTCATATGTTATTACTCATTTATAAGCTTTTTGAAAATTCATTTTGATTTAATAGTGATAATAGCCACACATATATTAAATTAAATCAACACATGCAAGCTTGAACCACATGACGCATATCATTTAATATGATTGGAAAAAAATAATAAGACATAAAACACAAGTTTTATTCAGTCAAACTAATTCCTAAGGACAATCATATCAAACACAATCATTTAAAGTAAACCAAAGCTTCTTATTATGTTATTTTTGGATGCTTGATTTAATTTAGAGAAAAGAGTAGATTCAGTCATTTGTTGCTTCTAACTCATTTTCATATTGGTTAATCAATTTAGTTCAATGAAAAATAATTAAGTTGATTTTATAGATTAATTAGGTTGCAATATGAGTTGTCCATTAATTACCCCTTTCCTATATCCCCTTAACATATTTACCCAAGTAATGGTGAGCTAACATGATATGCATACACATTAGAAATTAAATCAACAATGATCCTATAAAATGAAAGGGGCCTAATGCAATTGGCTCATAATTAATGGTTAGTTAAGCTAAGGGACTTAATTAAGTATTTTTATAATACTACTACATATATGGGCTAATTATAATTTCCTTAGAATTCACTTAGGTTATTGAACACCTAAGATTCTACCCAAGAAACTTACTTAAATGAGATCTAGAATAATTATGATTTCAATTTAATTAATTAAGCCATTTAATTAATGAATTAAATCATTAATTAGTCCCATATTAATTTATTTCAATTCAAGTGAAATGAACTTAGAGAAAAAAAGGGGAAAGAGGTCCCAATCTCATTCCTCCTGCCCATTCACTATTCCATAATGACTAACAAGCTTAATTAATAGTTTCCTTGTTATTTAGAATATTAATTAATTATCTAGTTAATAAAAAAATAATTAGGGATAAGACAAGTAATTTCCCTAATTAACCAAGCAATAAATCCGAAGAAAATTATGGGAGGCAAAGGTCATCCCATTAATCAACCTTAGAATGTTTAGGATTAATTACTTAGATAATTGGGGAGTAATTAAGCTAATTAAATTTTTAATTAAACTTTAATTACTATTCAAATTTATTTAGAATTAATTTTAAATTAATATCCTCTAAAATACCTTTAAAATGAATATTTACTTGTATTTTGTAGATTTTTCTATGATTTGTTATAACTTTTCAAAAGTTTCAGCTGATCTAAATGATTTTTCATGATTTTTATAAAGTCCATTAATTTATTTTTACTATTTGAACTTCATAATGCAATATCTTCCAATCGAGAAATCCTTTTAACTTTAAATTTTTATGGTGGGTGCATTTTAACTTCAATTTCAATCCCTGAGAATTTCAAATCAATCTGATGTGTATTTTTGGTTTAATTAATGAAATTAGATTTTCACTAAAACTCAAATTAAGCAAAAATATTCAGTGAAATTTGAGGATTTTGAGCTTTTTGGAATTCTTTCAGAAAGATGAATCCAACAAGCCCTTATTTATAATTTTTAGTTAAGAATTTTATTTTCTATGAATTTTTTGAAGTTTCATGTGATTTAAATAATTTTTAAAATCTGAAAATTCATAATTTCCTACATGACACTATCAACACCGTGCGGAGCTGACCAGGCAACATGGTGCCACGCAGCATCGCATGGTTGGCTGACACAATGTCTCATCAGTAGGTGAGCATGAACTCCTATGAATAGGGACCGCAACACATGGATTGGATCGGATCATCCGATCATAAATCACGCGCTTCAGATCAATCCGCATGATATGATGATTTGAAATGAGTAGATCTGCCGTTAATCTCAGCCATATATCTCCTTGAGTGGGAGATTGAATGACTACAGCTACATGCAAATCCAAGGCAGTGAAAATGACCAGATTAAATAGTAAAACTGAATGATTTTGGAGAAATTGGATGAGATTTCATTCGTTCAGGCTCAATTTAATGGCAATCTTTATTGAAAAACTTCCCGATTTGCATGGGGATGATATAAAATGAAAATGCAAGGTTTATCTAAGAAAAATTCTTAAAATCATGCAAAAACCTATGAAAAACAAAAGCTCCTAAGGCCAACTATGATTCTTAAAAATTACATCACTGGGGATGATTTTTGGCAGCAGTGATGATCCAAGCACACTCCTAAGTGCAAGAAGAAGCTTTGGAATGGGTTTGGGCTCTTGCTTCACTTCAGAATAATGTATCCAGTAATGGCCGCCACTTTCTCGCCAAAATTTCCTTGATTTTGATAGTTTTCACTTCAAAAAAAAGTGGGAAGGGTTGTTGGTTGGTTTGGGAGCTCTAGGAGAATGAAATGAAGGCAAGTGGAGAGATTTTCAGGCTTCTATTTTCAGTGTTTTGGTTCTGACTAAAAATCCCATTTCATTTTGATTTTTTGGCCCCTAGTGGGTGTCCTTGGCTTGGGGTGCTTGGGATTCTCCTTAGGTGTTTTGATTTGAGTGGCCAAGGCATGGGAGGTAGTTGCCATGAAGGGTTAATGGGTGTCCTAGCAATGGGAGGTGGAAGTCCTTCATGCCAAGTGTTCCAATGAGAGAGGTGAGTTGAATTCACCTCCCCATGAGTCATGACTGCCCCAACCACCTCTTAAGTCAATTTGGTCATTGTTTTGGTGCCTATGTGGACCAATGGATGAGTGTCAAGTGACCAAGGAAGAAAAATGACCATTTGGGCAAGTGTCTTTTTTCATGGGATGCCCTTGACCCAAGAGAAAAGTGGTCATTTAACATTGTATTTGATTTGGAAAGATTTGAAATGATTCAAAAGTGAGTTGGACCAAATTTCATGTCATTTGGAGTTCATTTGATTTAATTTGGGTCAATTTGATCCATTTGGGCCAAATTAGGTCAAATCGGGTTAGGTTGACCAATTGGTTAAATTGGGTCAAACTAAGGGTTGAATCAAGTTCAAATGATTAATTGGAGTGTATTGGTGTCATTTATTTGATTTAATTTGGTTTAAATTTGATTTTGGTTCATTTGAGTTTATTTAGGTCAAATGGGTCAAGTTGACCAATTTGACCCAATTGGCCAAAGTGGCTTGGGTTGGGTGTTGTATTCAATTGGTCAATTGGAGAGAATTGCATGATTTGATTTGATTTAATTTGGATTTAATTTTGGCTTAGGCTAATTTGACCCTTTATGTCAATTTGGACTAACTGGGTCAATTGGGTTCAATTGGCCAAATTAGATTCAATTGTGGCCTTGGTCAAGTTCAAAAATCAATTTGGAATGAACTCGAGCCATTGGTTATAATCAATTTAGGTTGGATTTTTATTTGACCCATCTTGGCCATTTAGGCTAATTTGGGTCAACTTGGGTCAAGAGGACCAATTAGGTTAGGTTTAGCTCAATTGAAGGTCAAGTCATGCTCAAGTATTAATTTTGGGTTAGTGTGAATCATCAGTTTTAAGAGATTCAGCTTAGGTTATAATTTGGCTAGTTTTGGTTCATATGGGTTAAAGGGTTGACTTGGTCAAAGGGTTAAATTGACTTTGTTTGACCCAATTTATATCAATTGATCATCATAAGGTGATCAACAATCATGACATGAAATTTGGATTGGATTAATTCACTTTGATTTGGATTCAATTTGATTTTGGTTCAAATAGGCCAAATTGGTCACTTTGGGTCAAGTGAGCTAATTAGATTTAGTTGGCTTTATTTTGGGTTGAATTTGATTTAGTTGAGTTTATATATAGATTTGGGATTGATATAAATCCAATTGCAATTGATTTAGACTCTAATGGGTTTTCGTTCATTGGAACATTTCATGTCAAATGGGCTAAGTTGGGTTTCATTCGAGTTGATTTAGATTTGGCATGATGATTGCAGATTTCATTTATATTTGAATAGATAACTAAAGGAATCATCAATTCATGAGAAAATCAATTAATTTTGGAGAGGATTTGAGTGGGATTTGATTGAGTCTAAGAAATTGGCTCAAAGAGTTCAAGTTTTGGTTTTGACTTGATTTGAATTTAATTTTGGCTATTTGATCGTATATTTGATTTGTATTTGGAAAGATGATTGAATAAATGATTTACTCATGAGAAAATCAGTTGAATTTGAATTGATTTGGAGGCAAATTTGGCCAAGCTCATGGAGATAGGTTAAAATGGCTTGACCAAGATTTTGATTTAGTTTTGATGATTCGAGTGTAGATTTCATTTATATTTATAAAAATGATTGAAGATATAATTGATTCATGAAGAAATCAATCATGTTTGAAGTAGATTAGATGGAAATTTGGCTAAGTCCATGGGATTCAATCATAAGGCCTAAGGAGGATTTGATTAAGTGCTTCAATCATTTGATTTGGGATTTGGAATTTGGATTTGGTATTTGGATTTGAGTTTGAATTGAATTTGAGGTTATGTTTGAAATTTGGATTTGGATTTGGATTTAATTTAAGAAGATGTATACGGATTTAGTTTAGGCTATAGGGTAGGTGATTTCCCTAATCCCTAAGGCATGGCCTAACTTTATTGTTGAACCCTTCAAAGTCTCTAGGCTTAGGTTGGGTGCTCACCTAATTTCTAGATGTGTCTTATGACTAAGGAAATCTTAGTGTCTAAATATTCATATGTCTAAGATAAGGAGATTGAGAACTCACTCCAAAAGTGAGGTCAACACATATACCCAAGCTTAGAAATGAAAATCATGTAAAGGGTATATAAAAGTAAATCT
This sequence comes from Cymbidium sinense, assembly GCA_021442155.1. NCBI lineage: Eukaryota > Viridiplantae > Streptophyta > Magnoliopsida > Asparagales > Orchidaceae > Cymbidium > Cymbidium sinense. The sequence continues at coordinate 88,139,670 of CM038227.1, read as the reverse complement.
TTTATTCATGCATGGAAAAGACTTATCCCAAATTCTAGAATATGCATACACATGAATGAAATTAAGCAAGTACGTGTCATTGTTAAACTAGGGAAATGAGACTATCTAAGGCCTCCTTTGGGCTACTTAAAGCCTCATATTCCCGGGATAGTCAGATTATATATTTGTCAACTCCAAAAATACGTAAACATACACATAAACCATAAAAACAAAACATTCCTTTACCATCTTTAAATTATAACTAAATATAAACTTTATTGAACATTTATAGCCAATATTAGTTTTAAAGTTTACATCATTAGTTTATAGTTTGAAAGAATTTGGAATTTATTAGTGATAGTAGCAACACCATATAATATTTATCCAACACATGCAACTTAAATACAATCATATTCTTTTGATTCTCTCTCTCTATTTTTTTTTATAGAAAAATATGAATATGTAAAACAAAAGTCATGCACATTTATAATGATTGAAAAGAAGTAATTAAACATTGCCACATAACATATTCAATTACATTAAGTGCTAATAATAATCAAGTCAAATAAATGTTCCTTAAGCTAACCAAAGTTCTTACAAGATTTGATTTTGATATTTAAGTTGCTAAAACCTAAAGAGGAGAGATTATACTTAGTATTTACCCCATCCCATGATGGTGATTTGATATATTTAAGAAAAATAATTAAATGGGTTTTATGGATTGATTAGGTTGAAGTCATAAACACATCAACTTAATTATCCTTCCCTAAATTTCTTTAATTTAATTATCTACTTGATCATGAGCCTTCAATTATATTATTTTAAGAAAGTAAAATTTACAATGCACCTAAAAGAATCTAATGCAATTAGGCTCATGCTTAAGAGTTAATTGAATTAAAGAAGAAAAGAAACTAAGTTAAATACTCTTATGATTTTCCCACACTAATGGGTTAATCATAATTTATTTAATAACTTTATGTTATTAAAAACAAAAAGGTAAATAAATAAATTATGTTTTAATTTTTTGAACTAATTATTAATTTTGTTTGATTTTTATTTTAACACAAATTTTTATAATTAATCCCTAATTATTACACATTTTAATTAACCATCTTAAGAAAATACATTTGGAAAAATAACTAAAAAAGAGGTCCTAATTACTTCTCCTTAGTATTCTCATTGTTCACAAAGATTAATTATCATTAATTATTTAATTTTCATTATTTATCCATTTTAATAATAATTTAATTAATTAATGAGAGTAATTAGGATTCAAATTACAAATTCTTTAAATTACATGGCAAAAAATTTCAAGAAAATTATGGGAGATAGAGAACATCTTTTGGAATCAGCCCACTAAATTTAGAATTAATTAGCCAAGTAATTGACCTTAATTAAAGTAATTAACCTAATCTTCAAACTTTAATTAGGCATTCTTCACTGTGCATGAATTAGGGATTTTATTTTTCTTAAATTCTCCTCTGTCTAACATTTCCAAAATGAGTTGCATTTTATAGATTTTTCTACAATTAGTTATAATTTTTTGAAGTTTTGGCCATTTAATTATATTTTAAAGCCTAATTAATCTTTTAAACATTCTGCGCCATGCGAACACTAATGCGGTAGTGCTTTCCACATGGCACCTTGGTATTGGTCACTTAAATCATCTAACATGGCAACGACGTATGTGGTTACATCCTAATCATCCGATTTTAGATCAGACCACCGAGATTAATTTTGTGATTCCAAAGAGATTAAATTGAAATTTCTAATGGGATTAATCATGGCCATCCGTTCTAATTACATGGAACGGACGGTCGGTGATATGTCATCCCACGAGCACCAAAAGATGGATGTCATCTGCCTTCCATCGCTCAATTAGAGCTCACCACAGCTCATTCAATGGCAAAATTTACTCCAAAATGATCATCGATTGAACATAAGTTGATCATATAGTGGAAATGGCACAAAAAATGATTCACTTCAAAAAAGGCCAATAGTTAGGGGCCAAAGCTACGGTTTCCAGATTTTTACCTCGCCGAAGCTATAGAACGACCGTTCACCGATAGAGACAGCTTCATCTTGAAGAGATGAAGCCCTATTGAAAAGATCATGAGCTGCCTCCCCGTCGATGGCTCTGTGGACCAAACACCGTCGCAAATCTTGCTCGAGAAATAATTCATTTCAGTTTGTCAGAGTAAGGTGAAGGTGTGGGAAGAGTTAATTTAGATTTGGTGGAGGTTTAGAAAATCTAGATGAACAGGGATCTTGAGTTCAATCGGGAGTTAGTCTCGTTGACGGTGGAGTGCACGAGGAGCTCAAGAGAGGGTATGAGACTATGCAGAATACTCTAGGGAAGGTATGTGCTTGGTTTGAATCCATGAGGAGGAGTATACACTCCTCCCTACCTGAACTAAGGGCTAGGATTGGTTTAGCCTTTGGCAGCCATCTGACTGGGATAGATGGCCTGTGATGGCAGGGGACTACTGAGGTGGCTGAGAGTGAGAGGCTGAGGGAGCATAGTGGGCTAGCATGACGTGCACCCTCTCCCTTTTGTGTACTAATCGGTTGCCATGGGTGAACTCACCCTCTCTTTGTCAAAGGCTGAGTCCTATAGCTTTAGCTTAGGTTGATTTAGAGATCCTCTTGTCCAAGAAGAGCCAAAGGTAGCTTTCATGGGATAAGGAAGTGGAGAACCTATCCAAATGGGGATTTTGTCCCATTTGTTCAATGGGTTTGACACAAACTAAGTTTACCATGGGTTAGGCCACTTGGGTAGGCCCATGGTGACCCAAGGATGAACAATGATAAGTTTGGTTGGGTTTGAGATTGGTTTAATTGGGTTTGGCTTCATTTGACCCATATGGGTCAATTGGGTTCAATTGGGCTAAGTTGACCAATTTGACCAAATTGGGTCAAAATGATGATTTGGGTGAGTTCAATTGGTCATTTGGAGTGAATTAGTGTAATTGGTTTGATTCAATTTGGGTTAGATTTGAATTTGGCTCATATGATTCAATTTAGGTCTAATGGGTCATGTTGATCAATTTGACCAACTTGGCCAAATTGGTTTGATCATGGGTTAGTTCTATGTTTAGTTGATCATTAGTGATTGAGTGGAATAGTAGATTTGAATTAATTTAGATTGTGGAGTGAATTAGTTCAATTTGACCCTTTAAGTCAAATTGGGCTAAGCGGGCTAATTGGGTTAGGTTAACCAAGTTGGATCCAATTGAATGTTGGATTAAATTTGATATTGAATTAGTGATTGGTTGGAAGCATTGGTTTCAATCAATTTATTTAGGATTTGATTTGGTTTACTTTGACCATGTAGGTAAAATTGGGTTAACTTGGGTTAAAGGGTCCAATTAGCCTGACTAGGTTCAATTGATTGTAGTGGAGTGTTCAATAATGACTTACAATCATCAATGAAAGGATTGGGTGGCCTGATTTGATCTAATGGGAGTTTAATTCGAGTTTGGTTCAATTGCCCCTTTTGTGTCATTTTGGGTTAAGTGACTTGGTCAAGCCATCTTGGACCAATTAGGGTTATGGATGGTTGGGGTGTGTTCAATGTAAATTTGAAGTTGATTGGTGGCTTGATTGCAACTTTAGTGTCCTCTTAATCACTAGAAGTGTCCTAGCACTAAGGAAAACCAAGTGTCTAGAAGGTTCCTAAATCTAAGATGGGGAAGATTAATCCTCACTCTAAAAGTGAGGTCAACAGTTTGATTTTTTTTTTTAGAGTTATAATCGGCCCATTATAGTATAGTACAATATTGTTGTTGTCATGGTTGTACTCACCTAGTGGGAAAAGAGTGTGTTGCATTTACTTGTTATTGGGATAGTTGAATCCTAGCTAGGGTGACTTTGCATGAACATAGTTTAGGTTTTTGGTTGAACAACATAAAAAATCTTATGCATGTTATCTTGTTATACTTTTCTACACTTATTTTTGCTTCTCTATTAATTTTGTAAATTATATTTCTAAATTGAAAATTATTTTTCTACCAAAAATTTAAATTGAGTTTTAACTTATTACCTTTTCTAAAATACCTAGTTTACCCACCCTCTTAGATACCATAGTCACTTATGTTGAGCAAGTGTTTTCTTGAGGTAGGCAATTGCCTTCAATGAGCTAGATGAGTGCTCCCCAAGATTAATGTGTTTTGATCTTTAATAAACTTTCTCTCACTTATCATTATTACACAATGAACATTTTAGATGTATTCTTTAATAATTTGAAAATCATTTGTGCTTTTTGAATTAAATAGTGGATTAATTGAGGATTTATATCTTGCACTTGAGCTAGCCCAAGTAGAATCACAAATCAAGAGAACAAGAGGATGCGTGTAATCTATAATATCTATCATTAATTATATCATTGTTACATGTTAGAAAAATTTCGCCTAATTGATGATGGCTTTAACAATTACTTGTCATAAGTAAATGAATTATTATTTAGTAGTTGAAATAAAGTAAGAAATATCCCATAAATACATTACACCACTTGCAAAATAAAATTGTTTAAATTTAAACAATATAGTACAAGTACTAAATTATAATGCCCACTGCAAGATAGAAAGCATCATAACTTATGGTGCAAAGAATACACCATAGCCTATAAAAGAAGAGATTGATGCTCTTGACTTATTATTTTGCATTAGATTCATTTCTTATACAATATCAACCAAAATAATTTAGCTTTCCATGCAATGAAGTTCCCTAATTTTGAGTAAAAAAATAGCTTACATAAATTTATCCATATATTTTTCAATAGCAGTGTATTTGACATATAGGTATAATTTGTTGGCCTCAACTCCAATTGATGGGTCTATTTCAAATTTTGAAGTTTCTCCCTTAATGAAGCCAGCATGTGCAATTGCATAAAAGAAAGGTAATTATAATAATGATGGGCAAATATTTGTACTTGTTTGTGTTACTCAAAGCTAGAGTAATTTATAATTTCAAAGGATTTGTTATTTAAATCTCTTAGTGAGACTCCTTAACAATGTTAATACACAAATATGATAATTTATCTTCTTTCATATCTTGTAATTGTATTAATAATATGATATTGATTTAAAATAAACATTGAATCGAATGATAAATATTTTGTGACATCCATTATTTTTTCTGAAGATTGTCATAAATTTTATTTTAGTAATTAGGATCAAGTTTTTTTTACTTGATTATATTATAAAATTTCTAAGTAAGATCAAATTAAAGTTGGATCTTTGTTCTTATAAGTAAAATTTATATTCCCATTTCATAAAATTCTCATAGTTTTTTTTTATTGAGTATTATTGGTCAAAATTGGTCAAATGTGTCATTAAAAAGTTTATTCTTTTACATAACATTACAACATCTCTAGGTAAATGAAATAATCATTTTTATGTATAATGTTTATTAATAATTTCTAAAATAATCTATCCATGAAAAAATTCTTGCAAATATGCTTAAGATAATTTATCTCGAAACTTGTGCATGATAATATTCATACCTTAATTAGACATCCTTGGATTGGTTTTAGTTAGCAAACAACTTGAAATTCATTTTAATGAAGTGATATATCTAAAATTATATGTATTTTAGAAACGAAACCTTTTGAAAATATAATTTCATTACTGCTAAACATTTTTCCATAATTTCTAATCAATCACGAAGTGCTACTTTCTTATCTTTAGCGACTAATATTCTACTTTAGTAGATAATGGCTAATTTCACCTATCATAATGTCATTTAACCTAATCAATGTAAATGACCTAATTTGTTTAAACTCAATTTCTTCCAATTTGTAATATATAAAGTGTTAACATTATAAAATAGAAATAATTAGAGAAGTTTGAATAAACAAACTAGTTTTAATGTATCATTTCAAGCATAGATTTGAAACATCCCTTTTAGGTATAATTAAAAAAGTCCAAGTAACTATAGTTAGTTCTAAATGCACATCTTAATGTGTCTTCTAAAGCATAATTAGGGCAGCTCAAGTTGAGAAACCAGTCTTAAGGGAATATCTTGTCCAAAATTAATGAATATAATTATGTCAAGATCAAACTTATTATGAAAGTGGTAAGCTTGAGCATAGCCCCAAGAATAACATAAAATTACAATTTATCTACCATGGATAAATCCATAATAAAAAATTAGTTTTAAAATTTTAATTAAAATAAAAATCTACATAGTGTATTTCAAGTATAAGTCTATTAGCCTTTTTTTTCTAAACCAATTTAACTTATTATATATCTTCGATTCTTGTAGGTTAGACTCAACTTAATATACCCCTCTTTTGCCTTATAAATCTTAGTTGACTATATATAACCCATAGTTTGTATTATCTTAGCGCATTATGGCTCTCATATTGTATTAAGACTAAATTGGTATAATTTCATTAGAAAATTTTTGAAAGAATAAATTAAAATCATTCAAAAAATAAATTTTTTTGAAGTAGATCTCATCTAATTTAGATATGATGATGGATGATGTTGACTAAATTTTGTGGCTTCTTTAATAACTTTTATTACTTGACATATGAGGCCATACAAAATTAATTGAAAATAATATCAATCTTCAAAAAGCAAGACTTTTCATCATATATGATCTTATAATTTTATTTTTGACAATGCTTAAGAGACTAACCAAAATGATTTAAAAAATTCTTTAGTCAAATTAGAATGAAACAATAACTTGTGAAATACAATGCTTAAGACTTTTGATAATGTAAAATTTCATGAGGGATCATTATATTTTTCTATTTTTCTATTTATTGATCTTTGCTAAGTTAGACTAGATGGCTTATTGGGAAAATGAATTAACACTACTTGTGCAAGATTAGTAGAGAAATTGGCAGAGATATTTCTTTCTTATTAAGAGCCCTATGCTCAAGGAACACTTTAACCACTAGCATACTAATACTTCCAATAAATTGTTCTCCAGTTTAAAAAAAATTAATGATACTTAATAGGTTATATATGTCTGTGCATAATTTTAGGGAGAATGAACTGTCTCCACACTTGAGAAAATTGTCTCCTTACTAGAAAGAGATGATTGTCATACCTACATATAACCCATTGACATCATAGTTTTTGAAAGATTGAATGAGTTGTATGTTCTTGGTGTTTTGGGCGTCTGTGAGAGACCTCACAAGAGGAAAGGTGGGGTGGCCGAGCTTGACGCTTGCCTCAACAATATAACTTCCCAAGTATCTCGTTCCTCCAATAACTAAGATCTTGCTCTTACTTATGTTGTCCATCGTACTAAATAGATTATCAAGTTGCTAATATGTTAAACATAGCAGTTTTTGCTTAAGTGATTATTTTTCATCTTAACATTTGTAGAACAATTTATAGACAACTAGTTCGAACAATTATTAGCTAACCACATGTGACCAACTAAGCTTGATTATGGCCTCTTCTTCATATTTTTTCATGTTATAATTAACTACACGTGTTATGTGACTACTTAAATCTATTTTGAGTGTTCACTTTTAGCTCTTTTATTGTAATAATGAATACTTCTTTCTTGATAGATATTCAGAGAAAGACATGCTTGTTATAATTAACTACACGTGTTATGTGACTAGTTAAATCTACTTTGTGTGCTCAATTAAAGCTCCTTTACTGTAATAATGACTACTTTTTTCTTGATGGATATTTAGAGAAAGACATGCATATGCATTAGAAAGGTGCTACAATTTTGATTTTATAAAACTAATAAAACATGTTGATTGATCTTACTGTGTGGGATAGGTTTTAATGCAAATCACAAACAAGAATTGAGATATGGTTGATTTATGGCACTACCATAGTTTTTGGTGCATTATCTATCGAGAATTTTTTAGGTGAAAAATTTTTAATGTAAAAAAAAAAATTTCTATATGGCGGCCTTCAAATCTATGGGAAGGCATGAATATAAAAATTCATCTTTTTAGGACGCCACGCAGATCCGCAGATGTGCTTATTCAGGTAATCAAGTATGTCATCAAGAAAATAGTATACTATCTCGAGAGATAGAAGTCACTACCCTTTAATGAACCTAATCACCTCAATAAGGATTCCTAAGGACTATGAGTCTGCATATGTACCCGAGATTCTTCCCTACTTTACATGGAAATATAAAGAAGGGTTTATTTTAAACCAAGTTCGTTAAGTGCCCTACAGGGGCAAGCCCCCATAGTTAATTACATCCTAAGGAATGGGGATTCCTTAGGAATACTCTCGATTAAGGTAAATGATCACTGTCTTCAAAGATTTCAATAGGAAAAGACTATCAATCGATTGGTTCTTTTTTGAAGATCAAATGGGATTGATCAAAGAGAAGGAGTTATTATCAAAGCCAAAAGGAAGATAAGTAGGAGATGTCCACGATGCTAGGAAACCTAGCGAGCATCTAAAACTATCCTACGATTGGGTTTTACATTTTTAAAATTAATTTAGTTTATTTGAGTTGCATTTTCAGTAGAAATTTAGGACTTATAATTCCTTAACACAAGATTAAGGAAATTCCTAAGAGATGAGGAATTATGCTTATGGCCCACAAAGGGGAGAAGCAACCTCAGAATATAAATCTATGGAGCTTTGGTGAGGACAGAAAGCATAACCTAAATCTAAGGCAAAAATGGGTAATTGGTTTGCCTCCATAAGAGAGGACAAACCACCTGACTACTTGGACTTACAACTGCCTGGGGGTGGACACCAACTAACTCCTCCTATGATTTTAAATACATGTAGGTAAGTATTTTGCTTATAAAAGATAGCTAGGCTGTTATTTATTTAGAACGAGACTAAGTCCTTAAACTCACTCCCTAAAGAGACTAGATTATGTAAGGGCATGCTTCCAATGACCTAAATCTAATGCAATTTAAATTTCATTTTTATTTTCATTTTTGGATAATTATTTTGACTTAGGCTAATAGGATTCATATGTGTAATGCATGAGAAATAAAGTTATTGGCCAAAATCAATGAGAATGGAGGAGAAGTGTTTCCACCATAGCTCTCAAAAGTCAAGCTAACTTTCTCTAGCAAAGATGAATGCTCTCTAATCAAGAGTGAAATAAGATGTTATTGTGCATGATATTGTAAAAGAAATACTCATCAAGTTAAGGGGTTGCTAATTCTTTTATCATGATTTTAAACCTAAGCTTCAAGTGAGGTTATGAATTGTTTATTTTTAATTTTGAGTTATTAAGTTTGGTAAAAGATTTATTTTTTCCTAAGAGCCTAATTCACCTCCAGGTCATACATAAATCATGAAAGAAACTAGGAAAAACATGCCACTTAATGCAAATGCTAAACAAATCATCAATCAATTTACAAAGCTAATAGCAAAAGAATAAGAATAAATAAATTGGGTGCAAAACTTTGCCCCCAGCTACAAATGAATTAAATTACAATTAAGGAAGGAATTCATTGTTATGTGATCTTCAAGCTTCATTTCTTCTTCCTTCTTTACTTCTTTCTTCTTCTTTTCTTCTTTCTTCTTCTTTTCTTCTTTCTTCTTTGGTTCCTTCTTTGGATGGTTGGAAGGTAGATGCTCCAAGGCTTCACATGGTGCATAAGATAAGATCTTATTACCTATGCTCATCCTAATCCCCATAACAATCATTCCCAAATTCTAATTGGACAAATTTACATAAAAAGGAAAAGAATGGAAATCTAACTAACACCTACAAAATAGAGATTAGCTAAAACAACCCGCACAAATCCCAAGCATGTATATTTGACTTATCACCCTACACGTGGGTGACTAAGTCCACGTGGCCTATTAGATTATGCTTAAGGGTATAAAGCACCTACTAGCAAAAGCATTTATATTTTATATTTTTTATTTATATCCATAACCTGATCTACAAAAACATCATAAATTACTAAAGCATCTAAATTTGTATCTTTATAATTGGCTTTTGGGGTTCAAATTTTCTAAGTGTGAAGCATCAACTTAGAAGTTTTAATTTAGGATTTGATTTTATTTCATATTTTGATTATGTTCAAGTGAGTCCTACAATTAATTACTAAGTTATAAGAACATCTCTTTCCTTCCCTAACCTAAGTAATTTCTAAAGTTGATTCACATTTTAGTTTTGTTTAGTGAATGTTTTGATTAAATCTTTTAATTAATCTTATGTCTAGATGAACTCTAAACAAACCTAGTCAAAAAGAAAGGCATTTTAAGATTAAATAAAATGAACCAAATTCACAAAACACACATTACTTCATTTCTTTCCCAACATGTATAACATGCATATGAATGATTCCTAAGCATATCTATACACAAAAATGAGAATATTTAACACACTTTATGATGCATGCTAAGTAATTCATTTAAGAAAATTTAAGAGTTTAAGATGCATGATTTTCATTAAGTAGAAAAGGGATTTCTTATCCAATTTTTCACGTGCACATATGAAAGTAAGAAATACATAAGTGAGTACAACACCATTGTTAACCAAAGGTGTAAGGTACAAGACCTACTTAAAGCTACTTAAAGCCTCGCAACCTCAGGGTTGTCTAGACTAATATTCCACTTTTCTTAAATACAAATACGTGTACAAAAGAAATAAATTGAAAAGAAAGAATGCAAAAGTTGTATTAGTTGATTCATTTTGTTTATGCGATTTATATGTGCAAGTATAGGTGAAACTTCTTAAATGATAGCATAGGAATGTATAAGATGTGTAATTAGGCAAGTGTTAGGTTCTTTCCAAATGAACCATATATCTTACCAACTCCTATTCAAAACTATACTAACATAAAAGAGAAGGGAAACATATGCTAAGCACATCCTTATATTTTCTTCACATGCAAACTTATAATTAGAATATAAGTAGCACACTTTCAGATTTGATAATTGATTTTATATGTTTTGAAAATAATTTGAATTTAGTAGTGATATTAGCCACTCATATTTCTACTTTAGCCAACACATGCAAATTTGACATAAAGTAAATAATTTCACTTTTTTAAATTTGAATTTAAAAAATATGAATGCATGAAACTACATGACATACAAATTTAACATGTTAGAGAAAGAATCAAAGCAATGAAAGAATTTAAACACATTCACTTTAATTAAATCTTAAAGACATTCTTATGGAATAAGAAAGCTTAAAATAAATCAAAGTTAATTCAATGTGATTTTTGTTTGATCTTAAGTTTAATTTAATTTTGAAAATGTGAGTTGAGTATGCTATTCTTGACCCATTACCACAAGTGTTTGATATTTTTGTTTAATTTTTAGATGTTTAGATTCATTTTTATATATTAATTAGGTTAAGGTATGAATTAAGCAAGATAATTAACCCTTACCTACACCACCTTAACATACTTAACAAAGTAATTATGAGCCAATGAGATGACATAAAAACTCACAAGGAATTTAAATTTGCAATGCACCTAGGAAGAAAAGGGCCTAATGCAATTTGGCTCATGATTAATGGTTAATTAAGTTAAGGGGTTTAACTTAAGTAATTTCAGAACACCCCTTCACACATATGAATTAGGTTTTGATTTCTTTAATTAAACTTAGGCTCTTAAACACCAAAGAATCTACCCAAGGTAGATTAATTAAGTTATGGAAGTTTTTAGAATTTATAGAAATTAATTAAATGGATAATTAATGAATTAACCCTAAATTAAGTTTGGGGAATAGCTTAGGGGAAATACCCCAAAATTATTCCCTAAGCCTCTTATTCACTGGATTTGACCTTAATCAACCTTAATAATGGATTAAAACACTAATCCAACCTTAATTATCCTTAATTAAGTTAAGGGAGTAATTAGGAAACACATTTGCAATTCTCCCATTTAAGCCTTAATTAAATTCTAAGAAAATTAGTGGAGGTAGAGGTCATCCCTAAAACATACCTAAGAAGTTTGGGATTAATCAAAGGATTAATTAAGGAGTAATTAGTAAAATAATATTTCTAATAAAACCCAAAATTAGAAAAAAAAGTATAATTTAAAATCTATTGAAATCATTTTTAAAATATTCTAGGTTGAATTATCTTTCCATAGAATTTTACCTCATATTTTTTTGAATTTTATTGATGGAGATATGAATTTTTGAAAGTTAAGAGATTAATTAAAACTAATTAAATCCCTAACTAATCCCATCAGCTCATAGCGTGACACGCGGCGGTGGCGGTCAGCGCGCTTTACATGCATCGCACCGTGAACTAATTACTTAAAACATCATATCCGGATGGCGGTGCGGCGGTGGGATGCGGTTTGGTCCCTGTCGTTCGATCAAGTATCGAACGACCAGGGCTTCCTGTAGTTTATAAAAGGATAATTAATTTTTAAAACATGGGATTAATCTTGACCGTCCATCCAAAATGTGCGGATGGACGGCCAAGATCACCCCAGTTCTTCCCTTAGGCTCAACAAAGATCATCCATGATCTAAGGGAAGATCCGTGCTCTATTCAGCTCAGAGTGAAATGAGACTTTACCCACACCATCTAAAGCTAATGAGAACCTATCCAATGGTGGATTTCTCATGATATGAAAATTGCTTTCACAAAAGACCAACACCTCCTAAGCTAAGTGGTCAGAAAATTCCATACCTCATCGGAGGTGATCACCAATGCTCAAGCTCGATGAGGTTGCTTTGTCTAGTGGAGACGAAGCCTTGTTGAATGTTTCAAGCCTTGGGGTTGAGGGGATCTCTCTATGGACCAACACCACTTCACCTTACTTGCGACTTTGATCCAATTCCACCTCTCCTTGCTTTGGGAACTAGAATGAGAGCTTGGGTGCACTCAACTTGATCCTCTGAGGGAGTGTGCAAGAGGAATTGGAATGGATTTGAGTAAAGAGGAAGTTGAAGATTGGAGTGAGCTCCCCTATTTTCTAAGGAAGAAAAACTGAGAAATGTCATTTTCAAATTCCTCTTAGAAAGCTTAGGATGGCTCTCTAAAGTTTTCTAACACTCACTAGGCTTCAATTGAATGTAGGAATGATCATTTCAAGCTGAATTAGAGGGAATATATCTCCCTCCTATGGCAATCGGATGGTCGACACCTAGCTTAGTTTTTTGATCCAATTGACCATATTGGAGGGGTTGTTTGATCAATTAGCTCTTTGCACATGGTCGGTTTGAGGTCTTGAGTGGATTTCTAACCTCCCATGTGCATTAGATTGAGTGGAAGGAGGATTTTGAATTGGCCAAATTGAGCAAAGGGGTCGAGTTTTGCTTTAGGTCCATTTGGGATGACCCAAACCCATTAGGGTGTGTGGACCACTCTTAATTAGGTCCACTTGAGCTATTAGGAAGGCATCAAGTTGATATGAAGAGGGCATGACCAAATTACCCATGGATTAGACCAAAATTTGTTCTATGTCCTAGGGGTAGAATGGTTATTTTGCTGATTTTTTAATTTGGATATGTTGGGTATGTGGAGAAACTAGGTTTGGCCAAGTTTCATGAGATTTGGAATTCATTTGATAAGGTTTGGCTCATGTTGACCCATTTAGGTCAAAATGGGTCAACTTGGGTCAAGTTGACCAATTGGCCAAATTTGATTAAACCAAGGGTTGGGTCAAGTTCATATGACCATTTGAAATGTTTTGGTGGCTTTGGTTTGATTCAATTTGGATTAGTTTTGAATTTGGCTCATATGACTCAATTTAGGTCAAATGGGTCAAGTTGACCTATTTGGCCCATTTGACCTATTTGGGCTAGGCCATGCATAGGTTTAGGTTTGGTTAGTCATATGGAGTGGATTGGTATCTTTGTTTCCAAACAATTTGGGTTATGTTTGAATTTGGCTCAACATGACCCCTTTAGGTCAAGTTGGGTCTAAGGACAATTGGGCTAGGTTGGGTTTAGCTGGCCAATTGAGATTTTGGTCAAGTTCCACAAGTGATTTGGAATGAACTTGACCCATTAGTTTCAATCAATTTGGCTTAGATCAAGTTTTGACACATTTTGACTTTTTAGGTCAAGTTAGGTCAACTTGGGTCAAGTGGCCAATTGGGTTAGGTTAGGCCCAAATGTTGGCTTGGTCAAGTTCAAACATAGTTCATGAATGAACATAGATCAATGGTTTCAATCAATTTGGCCTATGTTGGATTTTGGCTAGTTTAGGTTTCATTCTAGGCTAAGTGTTGACTTGGTCAACCCTTAGGTTTGACTTGGTTTGACCCAATTTGATTGATTGATCATCCCATGATGATTGTTAATCATAATGACAGTCATAGGTGAGTTTGATTCAATATAATTTGGTTAGAATTAGAATTTAGCTCATAAGGGTACTTTAGGTTACTTTGGGTCAAGTGAGTCTAAGTGGGTCAAATGGCTTGGTCAAAGCTTGATTTGAGTTTGAATGAACTTGTATATGGACTTATGATTGAAATATAAATCCATTTGCAAGTGGTTTGAATTCAAATGGATTTAGATTCATTTGACAATTTCATATTCAAAGGACGGATATGAAAGGATTTTGGCTTTGATTTTTGAATTGGATTTTGGTTAAGTGATTGAAGTTTGCATTTATATATGGATTCATGATTGTAGGGTTGATTTAATCATAAAGAAAAAATAATCAAAAATTTAGCTTGATTTGAAATTGATTTGGTTAAGTTCAAGATTTTGACTTGAAAGGCTTAGGTTAGATTTTGAGTGGATTTAAGTTTGATTTGATCATGATTTAGGCTAAGTCTATGAAGGAGAACTTAAAGGACTTAGAAAAATTTTAGATTTGGAATTTGAATTTTTGATTTAGATTTGATTATTTTGTATTTATATTTCATTTATATATGTGAATATAAATGAAAATATAAATGAACTATAAGAAAATTTTATGAATTTGAATTGATTTGAACATGATTTAGGCTTAGTCCATTAAAAGGAATATTAAGGACTTAGGATATTTTATGAATTGATTTTGAGTTTTGAATTTAGTTTGAGTGATTTATATTTATATTTCATTTATATATGTGAATATAAATGAGAATATAAATTAATTATGAGAAAATCTCAAGGATTTGAATTGGTTGAGATCATGATTTTGGATAAGTCCTTTAAGGAAAATTTTAAAGGACTTAGAAAAATTTATGAACTGATTTTCAATTTTGGGTTTTGTTTGATTGGTTTGAATTTATATTTCATTTATATATGTGAATATAACTGAGAATATACATGAATTATGAGAAAACTCAATGGATTTGAATTGACTTAGATCATGATTTTGGCTAAGTCCTTAAGAGGGAAATTAAGGACTTAAGAAGAATTTTAGACTTTAGAATTTGATGGGTTTCAATCATTGATTTCAATCTTGGATTTCAATCACATGGAGTTGATTTGAGTTTGGAGAAAATCAAATAAGATTGATTTGGAGTTTGACTTGAAGGAAGGAAAGTGAGGAATGGTTCAAGCTAATGGTAGGCAAATTTTCCTAACACCCCTAAGGCATGATCTATTCCTATGGCTAACTCTTCTAAGTCTCTAGGGCTAGGATGAGTGTTCACCTAATCACTAGATATGTCTTAAGACTAAGGAACTCTTAAGGTCTAAGAGAAGTCCTATGTCTAAGATGGAGGGGTTGAGAGCTCATTCTAAAAATGAGATCAATAGAGTGTCATAGTCTAATTTGGTTTAGTGGTTGGGCACCCACTTTGGCTCAAGAAAATGATATTGTGTTTGAAGCCTAGCGCACTGTGTGAGCATGAGGCTAAAGTTAAATTTGTTGAAAATCCTCATTAAAAGAATAAAAAAAAGATAAGAATGTTGTCTAAGATTTTAAAAAAGGGATCAAATTGACTAGCTCCCTTGGTTCAATTATGAATTGATCCCATAACAAATTTGATCGATATCTAAAATAACTTTACACAAAACCTACTAGAAATATTAAACGCAACAGTTTCTACTCAAGTGATTGTTTTTCATCATAACATTTGTAAAATAATTTATAGACAACTAGTTCGAACAGTTATTAACTAACCACATGTGACTAACTAAGCTTGATTTGTGGCTCTTGTTCATATTTTTTCATGTTATAGTTAACTACACATGTTATGTGACTACTTAAATCTATTTTGAGTGTTCAATTATTGCTCCTTTATCGTAATAATGACTACTTTTTTCTTGATGGATATTCAGAGAAAGACATGCATGCTATAATTAACTACACATGTTATGTGACTACTTAAATCTATTTTGAGTGTTCAATTATAGCCCCTTTACTATAATAATGACTACTTTTTTCTTTATGGATATTCAGAGAAAGACATGCACATGCATTAGAAAAGTGCTACAATTTTAATTTTATAAAATTAATAAAACATGTTGATTGATCTTAGGGTGTGGGATAGGTTCTAATGCAAACAACCAACAATAACAGAGATATGGTTGATTTACCATACTAGCTTAGTTTTTGATGCATTATCTATCAAGAATTTTTTAGGAGAAAAATTTTTCACGTTAAAAAAATAGTAAATCATAAAGTTATATTAATGATTGTCATAGTCTAATTTGCTTTAGTGGTTGGGCACCCACTTTGGCTCAAGCAAATAATATTGTGTTCGAAGCCTAGCGCACTATGCGTGCATGAGGCTACAGTTAAATTTGTTGAAAATCCTCATTAAAAATATGAAAAAAAAGATAAGAGTGTTGCCTAAGATTAAAAAAAAAAGGGATCAAATTGACTAGCTCCGTTGGTTCAATTATGAATTGATTCCATAACAAATTTGATCGAGATCTAAATTAACTTTTGCACTGAACCTACTGTAATTATTATTATATTTGGTAAATCTATGAACCAAATCATATTTTAATAAATTATTCATTTTTAGTTTTGATCATTTTTTATTTTCTTAAATTTGGTTGGAGAAAATAATTAAACTATCATATCTCACAATTTGATTTAAATTCATTCAAAAGATATTCAATTGTGAAGTATTTTAAATTAGAATATTAAATACTAAGCTGATAAAAATATTAATATTTAAGAATTTTTATTTTTATTATGTTGTTTGGTTCAATATTTCATTAAATTCTTATTGGACTACAGATAAACACTAGCTATGTTTTTATTTAAAAATTGTGACTCAAAATTATTATTTGTCATATTCTTTTCAATATTCAATAACTGCAACTGAAATCCAATATCTTTACCTTTATATAGAGTTTAACGATGATAAAAATATTAATTTGAAAGTAAATTTTGAGTAATTTCTATTATTAGCACCTTTAACTCTCAAACCAACAAACATTTAATGTATATTGTGGGTTTAGTTAAAATGATTTGTAAATATTAAGTATAATATTACAATTTATAGTTTACCAAATGAATAACAAAAGACTGACATTCAATACAAGGTGAGTGCATGAGTCTATGATGTGTTCTTGGCACTTGGATCTCTTCTAAAACGAAACATCTTCTCATAGATTTTAGCAATGATTGAAGGAGCATCCCATGTGTGCACCAAAAATTAAAATCTTTTCCAACTTTTTTCTAATTGTTTAATTTGTACTTTTATATTCTTAACACATGAGCTATAAGAAATTTCTCAATTCTCTTCCAATAGTAGAAATGGGCCACAAGAAGGAGCTACTTTAATGACTTGAGGCTAATGTACATATACCAAACATCGAATATGAACCAATAATTATTTAATTATTATTCAAAATGATTCGACCATTGTTTAATTATTCAAAGATTATTTAATCATTATTTAAGAAGTCTTTAAAGATGATTTGATTTTGGTTTAATCTTTATTCATAGATTGTTTGACAATAGTTCTAAGATTATTCAAATATCATTTAAAAATAATTCATTGATTATTTGAACATTATTCAATCATTATATTGGTGCTTTGATAATTCTTAATCATTATTTGATCATATTTTGATTATTATTTGACTATTATTTGATCATTATTGAAAGAAAATTCAATCTTTATTTAAAGATTGTTTGATCATTATTCAAAGAGTTTATAAAAAACTTTGTTGTTTGAATATTGTTTGAATATTGTTTAGGCCTTAAATATTAGAGTAAAAACTATATCATTAGTTCCCCAAAATACGGATTCAGATAACCCTAGAGAAGAGTTTATAAAAAAAATCATATAATTGATTATCCACCTAGAAGGAAAAAAAAGAAACTATATTTGGAATGAAAATTAGAAAAATAATAATCTTGATCCCACAAAAAATGTTAAAGTAGAGGTCCCAACATATGATGGCTTTTATGATCATAATATGTTTCTAAATTAGTTCACCAAAATGGTAGAGTTCTTTGATTAGTATGAGAGGAATGACCTTTATAAAAAAGAAATTAATTGGCCATGCAAAAAATTACTAGAGTAATAATTTAGCAAAAGAGGAGAGGTTTGTAAGAACTTCATTAACTTGGAAAAAAAAGAAAGGAAGCACTTAGATTTACATATTGTCATAAAAAACTTGAGAAGATATTATATGAGCAATTAATAAATTTAAAGTAGAATAATATACAACTTGTTGATTATATGAACATTACTGAGGATCTTGTATTAAGGACCAATTGCCCTAATGAAGATTGACAATTAACAAATAAATTTATAATTAATATGTGGAGTAACATAAAGAATGAAGTAGAATTATAAGTTTCACAAATATTAGAAGAGGATTTTCATTATGTTTGATTGTTTGAAAGCATAAAAAATCCTCCTCCTTAGGTCTAATGGCCACACATCCACTTACTAAATTTCTATATTTTAGACTCAAAAGTTCACTTCTACGCTTGCCCGTTCCACTTTTAATGTTGCACCACTAAGTCAATTTTTGAGTCCACTTCTAAGCATTTAAAAGATATTATTTATTTTAAGTGGCATAAAAAGGAGCACATGCAACATTAGTGTGATGCAAAATTTAAGCTCTGGAGGAAGTTGATAATGAAGAAGTAGAATATGAGATTGGAGAGATCCATAATGACACTCCTTTGTCAGATGAAGGTATATAACACTTTGTAGAAGGCCAAGAGAATGTCATGAGTTATTTGATAGTTGGTAAGGATGATGATTGGAGGAAAAATATTTTCACCATAAAAATTGTAAAGAGAAGAGGTGCAAATTACTTATCAAAAAGGATAGTTCAATGGTTGTGTGTCTATACATGCACTTTTAAAAGGTAATTTAAAAATATATGCCCATTCTAAACCAATCCATGTGAGTTAAGTAAATCATACTTTTTTACCCATCATAACTAAATACCTAATGCTTATTTAGATTGGTGGTTATGAAGATCATATTTGATGTGATGTTCCACCCATGGATATATCACACATTCTCTAGAAAAACTTTAGCTTTATGATATGAATTTAATTCAATATAGTTGAGATAACACATATTGTTCAAACATAATGATAAAATGATAAAACAATTTCTTATAAAGCCAACAAATAAGCAAGCTCCTACTTCTCCAGACAAACTTTAGCTCTGAAATTCAACATATGCATAGGTAGAAGAAGAATGAAAAACTTCACCTGATAATAATATTGATAATATCTTCTTCTATTGCTAGAGAAGCTATTTTAGACTTACTCTTCAAAAGACTTTTTTTATATTAACTCATGTATAAACATCAAGATAGAAAGGATAGGATTCAATTCCATATTAAAAGAGTTTTCTGACACACATTATTTTACTTGCACTATGTGGAGGAAACAATACCTAATAAAATTGAGTATGATATAACTTCTAAGATCTCTCCTTTATTATTTTCCTTTAGTGACTAGTATCATGAGGACTTAATAGATGGATTGTCTCCCATGAGAAACAATCATTATGTTATTGTTATTGTTATTATATCGAGTTCTTAGTTACCAAACTGGCCCCATTATAAAATAAACCCAATCAAACCTACTGAACTTAAAAGGTAAGTTGATGAACTACTAAAGAAAGGCTTCATTTAAGAAAATCTTCATCTAGTTCTCACATTATTTATTTCAAGAAGGATGATACATAGAGAATGTGCATAATGGTAAAGCAACAAACAAGATCACCATAAAATACAAATTTCTTATTCCTTGGGATGACAAATTAGATCTTATTATAGGATCATATTTATTCACTAAAATAAACTTGAATAGTGGCACTTTTAAATTAGAATAAGACCTGGAGATAAGTGAAACATAGCATATTGTCTTTATGAATAGTTGGTCATATTATTTTGACTATCTAATCCCACTAATATAATCATGAGGTTGATGAACAAAATTAAAAAACCTTTTATTGGTCACTCTCTAATCATCTATTTTGATTATATATTTATTTGTAATCTTAATGAGGAGTCCCAATTGGCCCACTTGAGATTAGTTTTAGAGAAGTTAAAAAAATTAAAATATTATATAAATTTTAAATGTGGATTTTTTATTAGCCTAAAGTAATCTTTTCAGGCATTGTTATATCTAAAGAATGGTTGAAAGTAGATACATC
Organism: Cymbidium sinense; assembly: GCA_021442155.1. Lineage (NCBI taxonomy): Eukaryota > Viridiplantae > Streptophyta > Magnoliopsida > Asparagales > Orchidaceae > Cymbidium > Cymbidium sinense. The sequence continues at coordinate 88,119,276 of CM038227.1, read as the reverse complement.
GAAGTTCAAATCATATTTAGATTGATCAATCTCTAAACCATTTATGCATATTCAAAGTTTTCTGGGCTTAGAAACCTTCCATATAAACTTTATTAAAAATTTTTGCTTGATTGTAGCCCTAATTACAATTATTTTAAAGGTGAATAAAGTTGTTTAGACTATATTGGCTCACAAATCCATGGATCAAATAAAGGTTCTCATGGCTTATCTCATGTCCTTAGACTCCTTAATGTTAGCAAGATATTTCAGGTCACTCGTGATGCATATATTGTAGGTATGAGAGGAATAGTTTCTCAAGAAAATCATCTAGTAGCCTTTTATATTGAGAAGTTAAATGATGTAAAATAATAATATTCTACATGTGATAAAGAGTTTTATGCTATTATTGAATCTCTCAAATATTAGAAAAATTACTTATTTCATAAGAAGTTTATCTATCTTTAAAATAAACCACACTGATCTTAAGTTTATAAACACCCAAACAAAGTTAAATTTTATGTATGTAAAATTTTTATAATACCTTCACGATTTTATATTTGTGCTTAAATATAAATATAGGGTAGACAATAAAGTTTTCAATGTTTTTCTAGTGTTTTCTTTAATAATCACATCTTTAGAATTTTAAATTTCTAGATTTAAAAAGCTAAAAGATGATTATCTAGTTTATTTAAACATCCATATATTATATTTAGAGCATTTCCAAAAATACTTATCTTTGCATAATTTATGCTATGATTACTAGGCTATTGATTGATATTTATATAAGGGGATGAGGTTATTCATTTTTAAAATTTATAATGGGACATTCCTTATAATGGAATTACATTTAGAAAGAGTAGAAAATATTTTGAGAAATTTAAGACTATAGACACGCTAAAACTTAAATTTTGGAGCTGAAGAGAGATATTGAGAAATAGTCATCAATGTTACACCTATAGGCAAACCAAAATTACATAGTAAAAATCAAAAAGTTTTATGTTTTACCTATACATTTAGACCTTGGGAAAATATCTCTATTAATTTTGTGCTTGGGAGACTTAGGACCTCAAGAGGACTTATAGCATCTTTGTTGTTGTAGATAATTTTTCTAAAATGACTAACTTTCTACCTTTCTTAAAATTAAATAATGTGTCTCTTTAGCAAGATTATTTTTCAAAGAGATTGTTAGACTTTATGAGCTTCATTTCATAGTTACTTCAAATAATCACATTAAGTTAATGTCATATTTTTAAAAGTTATTCTAGAAATTAATGGGCATCATATTAAAATTCTCTCAAGCATTCCACCTTCAAATATATGAGAAACAAAAGTAATGAATATAATACTAAATTTTTTTTAAAAGTTTGATGGGTAATAGATTAGAAAATTGGGACCTACACATTCCCATAGCTTAGTTTTCTTATAATATCATTATTTTCGAGCAACAAATGAAATTCTATTTGAAAAATGCCATGGCTTTAACCAAAATAAACTCATTAACTTTGCTAGTATTCCTCAACATGCATTTTAGATTATGCATTTACATTTTTCTAAGGACTTCATGACAATGTTAGACAGCAATTGAAAATAACTAATTTAAATATTCCAAAGAAAAGAATAAAATTAACACTAAATAATTTAATATAGAAGATCGTGTGTTGATTAGAATCATGCTTAAGAGGTATCCTTTTACACACTTCATAAAATTATAAGAGCTTATGGACCATTTAAGATTATAAAAAATTTGGCACTAATGCATAAAATTTTGAATTACTAAAAGATTTGTTTATAAGCTCTATTTTTAATGTGGAAGATTAAATTTTATTTAAGAAAGTTAACAAGCATCTAAATTTATAAGTTAACTTTTTTGTAGGAGGAAAAATATCATTTGTAGGTGACTAATCAACATTCATTCTTTAAGTCATTCATATCATTTACATATGAGGTGCTAACAAGTCAAGAATGAGAGCATAGGATTTTTGTGAGATTGAAGGGCCAAACAACAATAGGTGATAGTTAACTCACTATGGATGACATAGAGAAATTGGCGCCAGAGCTGGTAGAGAAATACATTGACTTCATCTCTTTAGAAAAGAGTTCATTTTGGTCTGGGAAAATTGATGTGACATAAGTTTCCAATATAAGAGAAAATAATCTGATTATAAGGACACAAGAAAGGAGAATTGAAGCACAACATAGAGGTCCAATCATTAAGAGGAAGTTGAAGACATAGACATCATGTTAATTATATGAACATCTTGTAAAATATAATGTAATTATTGTATGTTTTGTGTTAATAAATGTTGTAATAATAATTTTAGATTTCTAAGTTCATAGCTAAAAAATTATAAAATTTTGAATTTATAGTGAGGAAAAGTCATTTAAATTTTAAAAAAAATTATTTGTATACAAATTATTCATTTTATTTTACATTGTTGGCCAAGGAGCATTTGCAATCAAGTGGGGTCATGAATGGGGTGACTAAGTAGTTTTAGTTAGTTATATGGCTAGCCCCATGGGGGAGATAGTTGTCATCAATCCTTCTCTCTTAATTTAAAATTTAAAATTTATAAATATTTAAGAACTCTTTTGGTATTGAAATGAAGTAATTCTTTATTCTCCACTAGAAAATTGAGTGTTAATTCAAGAGGAAGAAGGCTTGGTGGTTGAATTCCACCCAAAGGGTTGGCTCGGTAGCTTGTCCCCTCTTCATTTTATTTTGGTGAGTAATATTTTATGTCTTTTGCAGCCTCCTTTTAGTTTTTTTTTATTTTAGAACTATTATACCAATTTTTCTATATCATCTCCAAGCATTTTCCTCATAATTGTAAAAAAACTAATTTTGCAAGCTATTAAGTTGTTCTTGGCATAAAAGTTCTTTACAAGGCCTAGTCTTACTAAATTTAGTAGTAGGTCACCTTAAACCATTACTAATTATTCCAAACTTATCTTAAACGAATTTCTCTAATAGAATCAGTGGTTTATGCCCTTTAATCCATCATAAAATCACTTTTACAAAGCTTTAACTCTAACTAAAGCTATCACTAAGAGATAATTATCCTAAAAACTTAGTTGATTTCATATCACTTTACAAAAACATTAAATGTTTAAAACTTATGGAAAACTATAGAATCTAAGTTGAGGCTATCATATATCCATTATAATTGTTTTAAATCCTCTTCCAAATAAAAAATTACCCTCTTTATGTTAGATTTGACCTAGTTGGGCGAATACTCCAATTATATCCATCAAATTCCTTTGAATTGAGGCTACCTACTCCATAAGTTTATTAAAGACCCTCATTTAGCATTTCAAAAAATATGATTGAAAGATGAATCCTAACCATCATGTTTGCAGGTAAAGAGGCTAGAAGGGCAAATGATGTTAACCTATCCCTTCCTATCCTAAATAAAAGTAATGTAGAATTAATAGAGCTTAGGAAAAAATATAATTAAAGTGTAAAATGTATTTGGCTTGAAATTCCATTACTCATTTAGAGAAAAAGACATAATCCTAGTGATCCATGCATCAGGGATCCCCTTTGCCCTTTAATAAGGAGTAGTTGTCTTCTTTTATGTTTACAATACAAGGATTGGTTGACAATTATAAGGAAAAAGTAAAATAAAAGTGGGCAATAGAAGGCTAGCTTGACTCTAGTATTTGAATACTCAATTAACTTGTTAGAAAGTAAGGTATGAAATATTTTACTTCATTAAAGGTTTAAAAATTTGAGTTTTCTTACATTAACTCTAATTTATTTTTGTTCTGCTACATATTAACTCTTTTTGCTTTTTAATATGAGAATGAATATGATGCTACCAAAACATTCTATAGATCTGATATTGTTGTACCTAATTAAGTGTTTGATCATAGTTTTAAATCAATGATCTCTATACACAAAAAATGAAAAAGAAAGATTCTTTCAAATGGCATAATAATGATTTAATGTATGTCATTTAAACTGATGAAAAGCTATTAAAGTTATAAAATGATGAATAACTTAGATATTATTTAATAAATTAGAATAAAATTTATTAGATAATATGTGAGATATTATTGTATGCAAAATTCATGATATTATATGATTGTGATTTCTCTTGCACCATAACGCAATGCTTGTATACCATGATGTCTCTATCATATAAGTGCATTTTTGTATTGCTTGAGCAATCAAGCTTTTTTTATTAAATAAAATAATTATTCCTTCTAAATAATTTAAAAAGTGGAGGAGAGTCAACATAAAAAAGGTTCCCAGTACTACGATAAGATTAGCCTTTTAAAATTTAATAAGATTATAGTAATTTAAGTAGTTATTGTATATATATAGTCAAATGAGTCCTTAATGAAAATTTTGAATTTTTAACTGTGAAGTTCTTTTAGTACAATGTATCATATACCTAATTTAAAAAGAAAATATTTTATAAGTTATACTTGATCACATAAATTTCCATGAAGAACATTTATGTGTAGATCAACTTTATAATAATATATAATCATATGTCCATTCAAATTCATTGAGAGAAAGAGAGAGATAATGTGGGTAGGAGAGGTTGGTTGGTTATTCAAATAATAGATTAACACCATTATCATTGCAACATTATTTGAGATTAATTTTTTATTGTTGTGACAAGAACTGATAGTCCTTACAATAGCAAAAGTAAGCAATATATATGTTTTCCAAATATGTAATATAAATCGAAGATCATGGTCATATAGTTGTATAATTTCTATAGAGATTAATCTAGTAATATAGGAGTCATCTTTGGTTTGGAGTAGGGAATGAAATGGGTTACCTTATATAACATATCAATAATTATAAAATAATCATCTCCTAATATTATGCAAGGAAATCCTAAGAACAAAATTTATTAAAAGATATTTTAAATGCCTAAATTGTGATGAGCCGTGGTGCTTTTAGTTGAGCACGAGTTCCTTAACTCATGATAGAGGAACCTCTTCACCAACTCTTTCGTCTGACTTTGGTACTTTGAAGAGATGAGTGGCTTCTCTTAAGGAATGCATGAACTTGTAGAGAGAATGGAAACTAAGGTATAGAAAAGTTGGTAGCCTTGGAAGCTGAGTTGACTTTGTTGCATCCCCAAGATGGCTCGAGCAAGTCTTCTTACTTCATTATAGTGGCCAATTTCATGTTTGACTACCTGTTAAGCAATGGAGTGCTCGATGTGGAGTAGCTTATTGACCTTATAATTTGGAAATTTAGAATATGAATGTAATGTAATATAATGAATTAGGATGAATATTTATCAGTTTTTATTTTGAATAAAAAAATTGTATTTTTACTTCACTTGCTTGTTATTTTTTATTTTGTAATGTACTATGGTTTTGTCTTTATACCAAGTTTTTTTAGTCTTATTTTATTAATGAGTGAGCATACTTACTATTTTTCCATTTTGTGCAACACTTGAACTTCTCAAAGGATTTAAGAATGAACTATGAGATTTTGTGGATTATATACTTGATGTGACACTTGCAACTTTGAATTTCTTTTACCATGCCTATAAATACCTCCATTTGTAGTTAGGTAAAATCTTTATTGTGGTCAATCAAATTTTAGGTGAGTGACTTTTCCTTTGCCCAAACCTTTCATTTTTCCTTGCATGTTTAATGTGAGTTATGGTTTTCCTCGATCATGGTCATATCACTTTTAAAGAATGCATTTGCTAACTTCTTGGCAATTACTATGAATGAGTCTTCCTCTCTTAAACTTAAGATGGATGTCATCATTTTAATGATTGCTGCCATGAAAATTCCACCTTTTTTGTGCAAGTGGCTAAGAGTGATGAGTGACTCAAGACCTTGAAGGATAATGAGCTTTGAGTCTCTTCTGACTGCTTCCAATGCAATCTCTGCTTTCCCCTATGCTTTGAGTTGTTGGAGATTTTGAATTTTAATGGTGTAGAGCTTGCTCAAGTTCTGCTAAACTTGATAGTGAGCAATATGATGTTTATCTTATACTTGAGGAAGGAGAGGTAATAGTGGAGTATGAATCTTTTTTTTCCATGTATTTGCGATGAGGGGGCATAAGGCCATGATTATAAAGTTTGTGGTGAAAAATTTACATCCTTCATCCAATCTTTCCTAGAGAGAGAAAAGAAAACAAAAGGAGGATGAAAAAAATCAAATAATTCTTATGTTGGACACCATGCAGATCCATAGATGTTCTTATTAAGGTGATCAGGTATGACATTGAGGAATGATGTACTATCTTGAGAGGCAGAAGTCACCATCCTACAAATGGACCTAATCACCTTAATAAGGACTCATAAGGACTATGGGTCTTCAGAATGTACCAAAGATTCTTTCCCTACTTTACATGAAAAAGTAAAGCAGGGTTTATTTTAAATAGGGTTTGTTAAGTTCCTTATGGAGGCAAGCCCCCACAGTTAATTACATCCTAAGGAATGAGATTTCTTAAGAATACTCTCGATTAAGGTAGATGATCATTGTCTCCAAAGATTTCAAAGATAGGACAATCAATCAATTAGTTTATTTTTAGAAGATCAAGTAGGGTTGATCAAGAGGAGGGAGTTATTATCAAAACTAAAGGAAGATAAGTAGGAGATGCTTAGGATACTAGGAAGCCTAGTAAGCATCCCAAACTATCTTATGGTTGGGCTTTATATTTTTGAAATTGATTAGATTTATTTTTTTGAGTTGAATTTTTATTATTAATATAGGGCATACAATTCCATGACATAAGATTATGAAAATACCTAAGAGGTGAGAATTTATGCTTATAGCCTACAAAGAGAAATAACAACCTCTGAACCTAAATCTAGGGAGCTTTGGTGAGGGCTAGAGCATGACCTAAATTTAAAGAAAAAAATGGGTATTTGGTTTACCTCCACAAGATAGGATAAACCACCCGACTATTGAACTTACAACTGCTTGGGGGTTGCCACCAACTAACTCCTTCTATGACTTTAAATACATGTAGGCAAGTCAAATGCTTTTGCAAGATAGCTAAGTTATTATTTATTTAGAAAGAGACTAAGTCCTTAAACACAGTCTTTAAGAGACTAGATCATGTAGGGCATGATTAATGATTTAAACCTAATGTAAATTTTTGTTATGTTTTATTTTCATTTTTGGACAGTTAATTTGATACAGTCTTTAAGATTCATATGCCTAATGCATGAGAAATTAGTTTATGGGCTAAAATCAATAGAAAGGAGGTGTGTTTCCACCATGGCTCTTAAAAGTTAAGCCAAGTTCTCTGGAAATGGTGGAAGCCCTCCATAATAAGAGATAAACAAGATGCTTTTTTTTTATGCATGATGTGAAAACATACAACATCCAGCTAAGGGGTTGCTAAATCTTTTATCTTGTTTATAACTTAGGCTTTATGTGAGGTTATGAGTTATTTAATTTTAATTTGAGTTGATTAGTTGAATAGAAAATTTATTTTCTTAAGAGATTAATAGTCATCTAGGCCATACATCAAAGCAAGGAAGAAACTACGAAAATATGTTATCTTAATGCACAAGCTAAACAAACATCAAATAATTTATAAAGCTAGCTTAAAAGAATAAAGGGCCTTTTGTGGTCGGGCTCCACCACACAAACATGAAAAAAAATTGAGTAGCTAAGCTCTACCCTTACACAAGCTGGATTATAAATGAATTAATTACAATCAAAAAAGAAATTTATGTTATGGTGGGTCTTCTTTCTTCTTTCTTTATTTGGTTGGTTAGAATGTGGTTGCCTAAAAGGCTTCACATGGTACATAAGACATAGTCTGATAACCAATGTTCATCCTAATCCTCTATAACAATCATTCCAAATCTTAATTGCATAATTACATGAAAATGGGAAAAAGTAAATCTAACTAAAACCTACAAAATAAAAATTTGCTAAACAAACCAAACAATCCTAAGCATGTATATGAATAAATTGGACTTAGCATCCCACATATGGGTAACCAAGTTCACCTGGCCTATTTTGGATTATGCTTAGGGGTATCAGCAACCTGCATAACAAAAGTAATTATATTTTTATTACATCACCCCTTAAACACAATCCCCTATAGAAGATAATGATTAGATGAAGATCATCCTACCATTTAGTCTACACACATACAACCTAATATCCAGACTAAAACATTACATCATAAAACAAAATCAAGCATCAAACCATGAACCGCCCTAACATAGGACTAGAAATGGTGGCTTAGCCTAATGTGTGTGTCATTTAAGGCTTGTGTGGTATCTTAGCTAGGCTTTAAGGTTAAAGTTTTCTATGTATGAAAATGTTCAACTTAGAGGGTTGTTTCATTTACATGATTTAGTTGATTTGGTTGATTTTATTTTTATGATTTGATTTAGTTTAATGAACCTACAATTAATTACTAAGTGTTGTAAAGAGAGAAAAAGAGAAGAGAACTTCTCTTTCCTTTCTACCTTAAGTAATTTCTAAGGTAGATTCATTAAAGATTTTTGTTTAATGGATGTTTTATTATGTGTTTTAATTAATCCTAAGTTTAGATTTTCCCTAAACAAACATTAAAAAAGAAAAGCATTTTAAGATTAAGTAGAGTGAATTACTATCACAAAACACACAACACTTTATTTCATTTCAACATGTGTAATATGCATATGGATGAATCCTAAGCATATCTATATATGCAAATGGAAATGTTTAGCGCACCTTGATGATAAATGTTAAGAGATTTTGTTTAAGAAAAATTTAGAATGTTTCATGTATGCATGTTTTTGTTAAGTAAAAAAGAGAGATTCTTTTATCCATTATTCATATGCACATTTACATGTATGAAAGACACAAGTGAGTACGGTGCCATTATTTTCTACACAAGGGGTATAAGGCACAAGACCTTCTTAAGGCTACTTAAAGCCTCACAATCTTAGAATGCCCAAACTAATATACTACTTTTCTTAAATACATGTGCATGTAGAAAAATAAATGAATGGAAAAAGAGTCTTGCAAAAAGTTTATATTTGTTTTTTTTTGGTTGTTTAACTTATATGTGCAAATGTTAAGGTCCCTCTTAAATGATAACATAGGTGTGAATAGGAATGAATTTAATCAAGTGTTGTGTTCTTTTCAAATAAACGATAAACTTTGCAAATCCTATTCAAAACTATGTTAAAAGTGAAGAGAAGGAAAAGTCACATATTTTATCACATGCAAACTTATATCTTTCATTTGTAATGTTTGATTTATAAGTTTTGAAAGTAATTTTGGATTTAGAAGTGACACTAGCCATTCATATCAAAACATGCAATTTGACAAAAAGGAAACATTTCATTTTAATTTGAAAGACATGAATGCATGATTTCCATATGACATACACATTTAGCATGCTAGGAAAGAAATAAAGTGATGAAAGCATGTAAATTTATTCACCCTAATTAATTCCTAAAAATAATCTTATGGAATAAGATTGCTTAAAGTAAATCAAAGTTATTTAAGGAAATTTTTATTTTTGCTTTGAGTTTAATTTAATTTTAAAAACTGTGAAAAGGTTTGCTAGTGCTAACCCATCTTCCACATGTGTATGTTATTTTAGTTTAATTTTTAAAACCATTAAATGGATTTTATGTTTCGTTTAGGTTAAGGTGTAAATTAAGTTCATTAATTACCCCTTACCTACACCACTTTAACATATTTAACTAAACAATTATGAGCCAATGTATGACATAAAGCCACCAGAAATTTAAATCAACAATGCACCTAAGAAAGAAAGGGACCTAATGCATTTGGCTCACAATTAATGATTAATTAAGCTAAAGGGTTTAATTTAAGTACTTTCATTACCCTTCCCACACATATGGGTTAGATATGATTTTCTTAAGCTACTCAGGTTATTGAACACCTAGGTATCTACCTAAGAAGGAATTGATTAAATTCAAATTCATTTGATTTTAAAATTTTTAATTAATTAAGCCATTTAATAAAGTGATTCAACTATTTAATTAATTTGCACCTTAATTAGATTTTTATCCAAAAGAAATAAACTTAGGGGAAAAGATTTGGGAAAGAACTCCTAATCTCATTCTCTAATTCCATTCACTATTCTAAGGAAATTAGCAAACTTAATTAATGAATTTGTCATTATTTAATAGGTTAATTAATCATTTGCTTAATTAAAAGAGTAATTATGAGTGAATCAAGCAATTACCCTAATTAAGCCAACACTAAATTCCAAGAAAATCATAGGAGGTAGAGGTCATCCCATTAATTAACCCTAGAAAGTTTGGAATTAATTGCTAAATTAATTAGGGAGTAATTAACATAATTACATTCCCAATAAAACCCAAATTATAGAAAATTTTACTATTCAAAATCATTTAAAATTAATTTAAGATTATCCCCCTTTGAATTACCTTGAAAATGCATTTGAGTTTGTATTTTCCTAATTTTTCTACAATTAGTCGTGTAATTTTAAAGTTTGAGTGATTAAGGATAATTAAATAATCTCTAATTATATAAGTAATCTCGTCATTGCCATGTGGATCGCTGATGCGATGTGTGCTTTTCACATGGCGTGATGGGATTCATCACTTAAGTTGTCTCACCTGGCGACGCTACATGGTTTCTCCCTGGACCGTCTAATCAAAGATCGGACCCTCACAAGGTTAACAGTCCAGCAGCAGGGGAGGTATGGTGCCTCACAGTACATGATAGTGATCCCACCACCGGTCAACTTAGATCCTTTGTGCCTATTTAGATAGACCATTCTCTAGATTATATTGTAGCTAATTATCTCATGGAGAAGAAGGAGATCTTAGGTTATGGCTAGTTTGATGAGGAGAAAGTCAGCTTTGATCCCAATGAGGATGATTTATTGGAAGATTCAGTGGGGGTTCACATGGTAGATACCCAGGGTTCTCTCCTTTATGAGTAGTAGACTATGGAAGGTGTTGAGGTCGAGCAAGAAGACATAGCCTACTCGACAGAACACCTCCTTCAGCAGATAAAGCAGAAAAATCAGATATATAGGATGGGGAAACAGGTCGAGGACTTGTTAGCGCAGCTTGTATCACTTTCAAAATAAGCCCCAATAGTTCATCCCACTATAGTCGAGACTAATCACCAAAGTGGGTGCATGTCTTGGATCCAGCCCAAGACTTTACCTGAGAGTAGCAAAGACCAAAGATGTATAGAAGGTAGTGGATAGTACCTCCATATAAGAAAAGATATCAAGCATGCAAAGCAGAGAGAAGCATTGGCTCAAGCCCAAGGAGAATCATCAGTTCCAAAGGGTAGACCATACCTAGAGGAATTTGATTCCATCCAATATCCTAAGAGTTTTGTGCCTCCTTCTTTCAAGAGTTTTAATGGCAATGAGTACTCGAGGCAGCATATTGCACCCTTCAGGGTTAGTTGTTGCAAAAGTCAGTGGCAGTGATGCTTTACTCTTCCATCTCTTTATTAGTAGCTTAGCAGGCATAGCCTTTGAATGGTGTGCTAAACTTCCTAATAGTTCAATGAACACTTTTACTGAGTTGGAGTAATTCTTCATCAAGAGGTTTGCTGGAGCTCGGCAAAGGGTGACTGTAGGTGATCTCGTTGTGGTCCAACAAAACTCTAGTGATCCCCTTGTTGATTACATTCATATATGACATAATTTGAGTATGAAATGCAAACTGTAGCTGTCTGAATAGCCTGCCATCGAGATTCTACTTAAGAATATCCATGGCCCGGTTGCCTTCATGCTCAAAGGTTTTGCCATCAAAACCTTTGAGAAATTAATCAACAAGGTGCTAACTTAAAATGAAAATCCAAATAGTTGCATTTCTATACCAATCAATAAAGTAAAAGTCACATAAAGCTTTTAAGAAGAAGTAGCCTCGCCTGCACTACCTCCTCCTCTGCCACATCATCAGTAGCAATGGTACACATACCTGCCTCCAAGTAGCTATGGTCTACTTACTCTTTTGGATAAACTTAATAAGTCTTATTCATTTAAGAGAGAGGTAATCAAGAAGTTCTTTAAGAAGCTCTTAAAGAAGCTTGATTTTTAGCTACCCAAATATAGGAGACCGGAGGAAGTGGGCTAAAGTAACGATCCTAACTTTTCTTCTACCACCATATGCTAGGTCCTGTTTTGGATGTTTGCTTCACAGTTAAGGGCTGGCTTGAACATAGCTTCAAGACTGGTGCTATAGTCATCCTGAAGGAATACCTTATAGAACAACCAACCAGTTCCATTAAGGTAATCTTTGGGGATACTTGCAATCCTTCCAAAATCAAAGAAGTTTGGGATATCTCCTTATCCAAAACCTCTAAGAAAATTATCTCAAAATCAATTTTGTTGCTAGCAAAGCACCAACATCAAAGAAGGTTTGCAAAGTGAGCCAACTCGTGGAAAGGTGGAGTCAAAGAAGAAGTTATGCCATCCCGGGATAGCCAAGTTATGCAACCACTAACTGAGTCCAACCTCCAGTCCACTATTACAGCTACTACATCAGCGACTACCTCTACTTCAATTAGCTCTTCTTCTTCTAGTAGATATCTTGTATCGGTTGATGAGGGCATCAAATCCCTCACCCTCCTTACTTTACTTGATTTCTACTATGTACCTCCTATCAGATCCAAGAAATTCAAGAATAAAGCTACCTTGAATTATATATGTGTAAATAATAACTATAACAATTCTGATGGGTTGTCTAAACCTATTCCTAATGATAACTCTTCAAGTGTAAATAATAACTATAACAATTCTGATCTTCCTCTTACTAATTCAGAGTTGGACCTTCCTTCTCTGAATACTATGGATTCACCTCTTGAGATAGACTTAGAATCATCTGATTCTAAGGGAAGCTGTAGGTGAGCCTGACATGCAAGTAGAATCTTCCATTACCTTACCACAAGAGATCATCGAAGTCAACCTCCATAGTGGCAAGGTTCTACATCCTAGGGCAGCACCCCAAGATAGAGGGAAACAAGTCATTGGTTCAAAGGATCAAGAAGCCCCTCCACAAGATGTTCCACCCATGGATATGCTTGTGGACGATCAGCCCAAGGTGGCCTACAATGACCTCTCTCACCAAAGAAAGTTATCATCTAAGCTAAGCATATATGATGCCCTTGTCTTATCCAAAGAGATGAGAGAATCATTAATCAAGGCTCTCCTTAATCCTAAAATATGCTTAGCTCAACTGACCACTATTAGTGAGGAGGCACATTATTCCAGAGAAGCTCAAGGAATCACTTTCACAGATGAAGAGATACTTCTGGGGGACATGGAGCATAACTGTTCCCTTTACATTACAATTGACATGGGCAGACTAAGACTTGATAGGGTTCTCGTCGATCCAGGTGCATCAGTAAACATTATGAGTCTAAAGACCCTTGTCTATTTGAAGATCAACATCTCCACACTCCGAGGAGATCGGATGATGTTGATAGGATTCAATGAACAAGGCGAGAGGGCTTTAGGTTCCATATTATTTATCTTTAGAGATAGGTGACTAGAAGACTGAAGCCAAGTTTTATATCATTGATTTGAATATTTTGTTCACTGCTTTGCTCGGTAGGCCTTGGATACATCAAAATAAGATAATTCCATCCTCCCTCCCTTAGTGCATCAATTTTAGGAAGAATTGGATTGAATATTATGTCAAAGGAGATGAAAAGCTATTTTTCAGTTAGAGAGGTTAAGATATATGAGGATGCGACATACTATCTTCCTCAAAACACCCTTTCTCTTAAACTTGGGAAAAATTCAAATTCAAATGCAAAAGAAAATGAAGAAAAAGAAAAAAAATAGACAGAGAAAAGAAAAATGAAAATCCAAGTGAACAAGAAAGGAAAATTGAAGAAGAAATAGAGTTGCATATCACATTCCACCCACAGTCCATTCCATCATATAGACATGTGGGTAGGATGACTCAACCTCCACCATCCATAGGCAGAGGCAAAAATAGAGGCAATTCCAGAGGTGGAAGACCCCATGGCTGGCCATCATCCAATAGGGGCTATGTTCCAGTTTATAGGAGTACCTCTACTATTCACATAGACTTGGAATCTAGTTCATGATGACTGATGATTAGCATAGCCAACCCCTCGAGGTTTCATTGAGGTGACACCTCGTGATGAAGACCGGGGCTCTAGACAAAGCAAAGCATTCAAATTAAATGTACATGAAACTATCAGGCAGAAGTTAAGAACCTTAGCTCTAACCTCACTTTAATCTCAAAAAGTTGAAGGTTTAGTAGTTAAGAAGCCCTCAAGTCTTCGATATTAAAGAGATTCTTTTTGGGATCATCATCCTCAACTCCTGAAGTTGATGTAGAACTTGAGGATGATTCATATAAAGAATTAATAGAATTACCTTTTGATTGGTACTCCCCTTGTGTTATTAATCTTGCAAAGAAGGTTTGATTCCTTATTCATGGTCTAAGAACAGGTCAGAGTACTTTGAAAGGCTATGGAATAACACAGGCAGGGAGGCACAATCAAGATCAGGACTAGGATTCAGTATAGTGGGTCCAATCATTGATGAAGATTACTGCTTAGTTGTGACCAACCATTTAGACTCTGATAGGTTCTTTTCACACCAAACTAACTCTTATGAGGATGTGTGTTTAGAAACTTCAGATGATCTAGATGATCTCTAAATCAAAGATGCACCACCAAAATTTGAAGAAGAGATCCATTCAATAATTGACAAGCTTAAAGAAATCAACCTCAAGATGAAAGAAAATCAAGGCCCGACATATATCAATTCATTGCTAAATGAAGAAGAAACCAATGACTTAGTTAGGCTATTGACTGAGTTTAAGGACTATTTTGCATGGAGTTATGAAGATATGCCTAAATTATCTCTTGACGTAGCAATCCATAAACTAATAATAGATCCTAGCGCTAACCTTATCAAGCAAGATCCTAAATGCATGTGATTAGAAATCGAATAACAGGTTATTTCTGAAGTCAAGAAATTGATCGATGCTGGTTTCATTCGAGAAGAAAAATACCTACCTGGTTAGCTAGTGTCATACTAGTTAAGAAGAAGAATGACCAAATTCACATATGTGTCGATTTCAGGGACTTAAACAAAATATGTCCTAAGGATGATTTTCCTCTTCCTATACCAGAATTAATGGTGGACATTGCCTCATCTCATGCAATTTTCTCTTTCATGGATGAGTCATCTGGCTACAACCAAATCAAGATGGCCCCCGAGGATGAAAGAAATACTTCTTTTTGTACCCCAATCGAAATCTATTATTATAAGGTCATGCCTTTCGACCTTAAAAATGTTGGTGCTTCATACCAATGGGCCATGACTCAGACCTTCAATGAACTCATCCATCATCAAGTTGAGTGCTGTGTTGATGATCTAGTAGTCAAGAGTAGAGAAAAAGAATACCATCTCTTTGACTTGAGAGTAGTTTTCAAATGTTTAAGACTATATAATCTCAAAATGAATCCCCTGAAGTGTGCATTTGGAGTAGCTTTAGGGAAATTCCTTGGGCTGACACCAGGAATAGAAATAGATATTGAAAAGATTAAAGCTATCTTAGAAATGCCACCTCCTAAAAGTTTAACTCAACTCAGATCCTTCCAAGTACGGTTGGAATATCCGAGACGCTTTATCTCCAACCTATCGGGGAGATGCAAGAAGTTTTTAGCACTTGTCAAAATGGATGTCAAGTTTAAGTGGGATGACAAGTGTCAGCATGCCTTTGAAGATATCAAGCAGTATTTCATGAAGCTGCCAATTCTAGTAGTCTTTATCCCGGGTAGGCCACTCATCCTCTACACTACTGCATTGGATGACTCTCTCAGTGCTTTGTTGGCCCAAGCCAATGATGAAGGGAAGGAGAGTGCTCTCTACTACTTCAGTCATCATCTGATTCCTGTTGAAGCAAACTATCTACCTATTGAGAAACATTACCTAGTTTTGATCTTCGTATCCCAAAAGCTATGGCACTATATGCTTTCTCATAAAGTGAACTTGATTTCTAGAACCAATCCACTTTAGTATCTCATGACATGACCAATGCTATTCAAATGTTTATCATGCTGGTCCATAATTCTCTCACAGTTTGATATCACATTCATACCCCTCTATGCGGTAAAAGGTCAAGCACTAAAGAATTTCTTAGTAGCACACCACTTCCTGCTGATTCTCCATTTAGTGAAGATCTCCCTAAAAAAAAATCATGAACTTAGGGGAGGCTGACAACCACCAAAGGGAGATGTATTTTGATGTTGTGGATTCCTTTCATGAAGGAGAAGCACCATGATCTACTCTTTCAGGAAAGGCAGGGGTAGGAATCATTCTATTAACTCCAGACCACGATGTGATGAGATTCTCATACTATCTCTCCAATTCCTGCACCAATAACAAAGCTGAGTATGAGGCTTTGATTGTCAATTTGGAGTTAGCTATTATAGGTGTGTCAAGATATCGCCATCTATGGGATTCTTAGTTAGTTATCTAATCGGGTCCTACAAGGTTCTCAAACCTAAGCTTCATCACTACCATGAGTATACCATGAAGCTGTTGGCCCAAATCCCTGAAGTCACCATCTACATGGTCCCTCGAGTAGAGAACACAATAATAGATGCTTTGGCCAAACTTGATAAAGAATTATCATATCCGAAAGATGAGTCCATTCTAATAAGGGTCCAGAATAGACAAGTCCTATCCCTTATGATGTTGAACTCATTGAGAGACTTTCTCTTGAAGGGGAGATTTTCATTACCTATATGGACAAGCAGCTAGATTAGAGGAAACCGTTCATAGACTATTTGAACACCAGTAAACTACCTCAAGAAAAGTCACAAGCCCATCAGGTGAAACAAAGAGCTCTCTCCTATGCTCTCATTGATGGCACCCTGTACTGACGGTCCTTCGATCAAATGTGGTTACTCTATTTGGGTAAACACGATGCTTGTGGTATTATAACTGAGGTACATTTAGTCTGTGGATAAATCCATCCAAGATGAAGATCAAGAGACTAGGATACTATTAGCCTTCGATGCTCACAGACTTCATGGATGTACCTAGGAGATGCCATCAGTGTCAAGTAGACGGTGTGATCTTACATCAACCAGCCAACATTCTACACCCTACATTGGCTTCATGTCCATTCGAGTGTTGGGGTACTGACATTGTGGGTCAATTCGATCCTCCTTCTTTCAAGGGTCAACGATTTATCTTAGCTGCCACCGACTACTTTTCCAAGTGGATAGAGGCAATCCCACTCAGAGAGGTCACAACTCAGCATGTGCTTTGGGTTTTTAGGAACCATATCATATATAGGTTTAGGGTGCCTTGATGAATTATATTCAATAATGGTACTGCATTCAAAAGCACCAAGATCAACATCTTTGCCAGAAGGCATGATACATATTGGAGATACTCCACCATCTACTATCCTAGAGAAAATGGCTTAACAGGAGCACTCAAGAAAATTCTCATCTAAATACTAAAGAAGAAACTTGATGACAACAAGCAATAGGGGAATAAGTAGTTGGTTGAAGCTTTATCGGCATACCGCACCACATACCGAACTCCAACTTAGTCTACATAATTTTCCTTAGTGTATGGGTCTGAAGTAGTTCTACCTTTAGAAGTTTAACTCCCATCACTAAGGATAGCATTGGGTAGCAAGATCATTACAGAGTAGAATGCAAAGTAATGGTTAGAAGATCTCAAAGGTTTGAAGGAGAGTCGCCTGGGTTAGAACCTCGAACAAGGCCAAAATGATTCAAGCTCACAACAAGCTGGTCCTCCCTAGGTCATTCTAAGTAGGAGAGCTTATGTTAGTCCTAAGGAGACTAATTATTGACCATCAAAAGATGGGAGGCAGGTTTGAACCCCCTTGGGAAGGCCCCTATGTCATAGATAAGGCCTACCGAGGAGGATCCTATTAGCTCATTGATTGTAAATGGAAAAACCTAATGCTTCCAATTAATGGGCTCTATTTCAAGAGATATTACCCTTAAAACATATTTGTAAATAATTATCAACAAAAGAATAACATTTGATTCCATTTCATCAAAAGCTTCTCTTCTTTAGAAGCATTCTTTGCTTGTCTTGCGAATCCGCCATGATGAATTTAGGATAGGTGTAAGAGTCCCCCATTGGCATTCTATCCCTCTTTCACAACATAAACATAATCAAACATAATCTCCTCACACTATTAAAATAGGCGAGAGAACCCAAGATGTGTTCTATTCCCTTTAACACAAGCATAAAAATAAACACATATCTTTTGTCTCGGGCTATTTTGATGTGGGAGCAAGCCCCCCTATGACACTCACTCATTAACCGCTCTAGGTCGGGTTTACATACTACCTCGCTAATACGTCACCCCAGTGGTCATTTATTGGAAGATGTGAGTCCCCATACTTTCTTCCTAACTTGGCCATTTCAAACCAATGAGCTGCTTATAGACTTCACTGCCCAGCCAGTAAGCTACCTCATGTTGATTTTGTTTAAGAAGATGTGAGTCCCGGAGCTTTCTTCTTGAACTAGTCATCATGACCTAACTAGGTCAAATATATTTGAGATTTAGGGTAAGTCCCCGAGAGGTGCCTTTCCACTTGACTACATTTGAGTCAATGTAAGTCCCCCAATGGCATTCACTTAGTAAGGGTCCCATGGCACCTGCCTAGCCGGATGACTATCCCAATCGCCACTATTGGAGAATGTGAGTCACCGAGCTTTCTTCCTAAGCTGATTGTTGCAAATTGATGGGCACCTTAGGTTGGTTGATGTTCGCTATGATGATAATGACTTACCCAGTGGATACACCACTCTTGGTAGATGTGAGTCCCAGTGCTTTCTCTTTTAGTTGGCCACCGAATACTTATTTGATATATGATTAGCCATGTCATATTCTCTTGGGTTTTGGATTAAGCCTTTAGTGGCCCCTCTCCTTATGGGCACTCTATTTCGATCACATCCTTTATGACCCCATTTAGACACTACCCAGGTTACTTTTGGATTGGACAATCTCCCTTTCCTAGTAGCCACCCTTGTGATTAGAGAATTTGTTCAACGGATGATAGATTCTCCCTTGGTTCAGTAAATTTGAGACAAGTCTAGGCTGACATAAGCTCCTTCTCAGTTTGATCCCTCATAAACCAACAGGGTCCACGATAAACAAATAAAATAAACAAAAAAATTATTCACTTGTGGGTTAGGAATTCGAGCCCTAAAGGGCCCCTTTTCCCAAGCAAGCATTCTATCTTCAGGGTAGTGTCAGCAGAACATCCAATAGGAATTCCTGACTACCTGAGTTAAGATAAATCCTCTGGTACTCACTAAGTCACCCTTAGTCGTTTAATCTATTTTGTCACAAACCCCATCCATTTCACTTTGGAAGATGTAAGACTATGACACATTTTCTAGCTTGACTGTCACAAACTGATAGGCAGACCTAGGTCGGGTTTGATTTATTGCCCAAAGCAACCGATCACCCTAGTGGCCTTTTGTAGAGGAAGATGTGAGTCCCTGAGCTTTCTTCCCCTAAATTAATCATTGTAAACTAAAAGGCACTCCTCTGGTTGAATAGTTCTCACATCGGTCGTGAAGCTACTCTATTTAGTTTAGTAAATCTGAGATAGGTATAGACTAATATAAGCTCCTTCTCAGTGTGATCCATCGCAAATCAATGGAATCCATCAAAATAAATTAAAAAGTGAAATTGATCTTGACTATCTTTGCGCTGATTTAAGTCCCCAAAAGATTCACTCAATAGTCGCCTGTCGTTCGATTTGTTGCCATGCCAACTGATCACCCCAGTGTTTTCTTATTTTGGAAGATGTGAGTCCCCGCACTTTCTTCCTAACTTGACCATTGTTCACCAAAATGTACCCCTTTGGTTGGTGTGGTTGGTAGACTATTCCCTTTAGATTGGTAAATCTGAGTTAGCCCAAGGCCTCTATGACCCCTACTCAGTACAGTCCATCACAAACTGATGGGATCCACCTAAAATAAATGATTAAAAAATGAAATTAATCTTTGACTATCCTTGAGTTGATTTAAGTCTGCCAGCGGTATTCACTCAATAGTCAACTTAAGGTTGGGTCTAATCTGTTGCCTTGCCAATGGATCACCCCAGCAACTGGTCCCTACTTTAGAAGATGTAAGTCTACTACACTTTCTTCCTAGTATAGCTACTGCACACTGAAATGCAGTCCCTTGGGTTGGCTAGTCCTACTATGTGTTTGGCAAACTACCCCTTTGGATTGGTGAATCTGAGTTAGGTCTAGGCCTCCATGGCTCCTACTCAGTGCAATCCATCGCAAACTAACTGGGTCCATCTCAAAATCCAAAATTAAAAATATGAAACAAACTCAACCCTCCTCCCCCAGTGGAGTCAAAACTAAACAAATAAATAATAATCAATCAATCAAAATCATTTTCTTCTCCTTAGTGAGGTGTAAATCTTTCTAGTTTCCCAACAAATCTCAAATTCTAATCCCTTATCGGATTTCACAACCTCTTCTCCCTAGTGGATGACTTGAACTTGCTCCCCCATTGGAGGGTTCACTTTTCTATCCCCGGTGGAGTCAAAATAAACACAATTAAACAAGCAAACAAATCAAATCAATCGCTCTCCCAGTGAGATCCAATTCAAACCAAGCCTCTCATCCCCTTGTGGATGATTTAAGCTTATTTTCCAAGTGGAAGGTTCACATACTCTATCCCTAATGGATTCCTCCTTCCATCTCTTATGTTTTTGACATGAGTAGAGTCACAGTGCACTAAGTTCTAGATTCCTTCTACACCTTGCTGTGTAGACCGCTCTATTGTGATGCTCGTGTTGTTGATCATTTCGATCAACACCAATATGTGCAGTGTTCTTTGTCAGTCACACCACACCTATTGGGCACCCTTTGCTGACCTCATTTTTAGAATGAGCTCTCAATCCCTCCATCTTAGATATAGCACTTCTCTTAGACATTAAGATTTCCTTAGTCTTAAGACACTTCTAGTGATTAGGTGGACTCTCAACCTAGCCCTAGAGACTTAGAAGAGTTAGCCATAGGAATAGGTCATGTCCTAGGGGTGTTAGCAAAATTTGCCTACCCCATAGCTTGAACCAACTCCTCACTTCTTCCTTTCAAGTCACAAAACTCAAATCAATTCCAACTTGATTGATTTTTGCCCAAATCAAATTAATTCCAAATGATTGAAGCTTATAATTGAAATTCCAAGTTCAAAAATCCTTCCAAAGTCATTTTGATACTATCTTTTGGACTTAGCCCTAGATTTTTCTTCATGATTCAATCAACCCTTCAATTATGAATCCAAATATAAATACAAACTTCAATCATCAATCCAGAAATCAATTCAAAACTCAAACTCAAATCCAATTAAAATTCAACCTAAGCATTTCAATTCAAATTCTTGTACTTAGCCAAATCAAATTCAGATCAAGCCAAACTCTTGATTTTTTTTCTTCATGATTCAATCAATCCTTCAATCATGAATCCAAATATAAACATAAACTTCAATCATCAAACAAAAACTAAATTCCAAAAAATCAAACCCAAGTCAAACTCATGTTCACCCTTTGAACCTGGAATTGTCAAGTGAATCAAAACCCATTTGACTTCAAACCACTTGCAAATAGATTTATATTTCAATCATAAGTCCATATGTGAGTTCAATCAAACTTGATTCAAGCCTTGATCAAGTTAATTGACCCACTTAGGCTCACTTGAGCCAAAGTGACCTAAAGTACCCCTTTTGATCCAAATTCTAATCCTACCCAAATAGGATTGTACTAAGCCCAACTAAGCCTCACATTATGAGCAACAATCATCATGAGATGATCAATCACTCAAATTGGGTCTAACTAAGTCAAACTTATGGGTTGACCAAGTCAACACTTCACCAAAAGAAAACCTAAACTAGCCAAAATATACCATAGGCCAAATTGATTGAAACCATTAATCGAAACTCATTCATGATCAATGTTTGAACTTGACCAAGTCAACATTTGAGCCTAACCTAGCCCAATTGGCCACTTGACCCAACTTGACCAAAAAATTCAAAATGGGTAAAAACTTGGTCTAAGCAAAATTGATTGAAACCAATGGGTCAAGTTCATTAGAAATCACTTGTTGAACTTGACCAAAGCCTCAATTGGCCAACTAGACCCAACCTAGCCCAATTGACCATAAACCCAAATTGACATAAAAGGTCAAATTGAGCCAAAATCAAATTAAACCAAAATTGATTGGAAAAAAAATACCAATCCATTTCAAATGATCAACTAAACCTAAACCAACCCAGAACCTAACCCAAATAGGTCAAATGTGTCAAATTGGTCAACTTGACCATTTGACCTAAATGAGATCAAATGTACCAAATTCAAATATAAATCAAATAAAACCAAACCAATGATGCCAAAATATTTCAAATGATCATATGAACTTGACCCAACCATTGGTTTAACCCAATTTGACCAATTGGTCAACTTGACCCAAGTTGACCTATTTTGACCTAAATAGGTCAACATGAGCTAAATCATATCAAACCAATTCCAAATTCATTGAAACTTGGCCCAACCCATTTTTTAATCATACCAAATATACCCAAACTAAAATCCAAGCCAAATGACCATTTTACCCCTAGGCCATAGGGTAACCTAAACTCAAAACCACTTGGAATTTGGTCAATTCCTTTTCATGGATACTTGGCATCCTCTTAGTAGACCAAATGATCACTAATGAGGATGGTGCACATGACCTATTAGTTTGAGTCAGCCAAATCCAACCTAAGGTCAAAACTAACCACCTCACTTGACATGAGCACATGGGAATCCTTCCTCCACTCATTTCAAGCACATGGTAGCTTCACTACTCCACTCCACACCTAAAATTGAATGCCATGCCACTCTAAACGGCCTAACAAACCCATTGAATAGGGTGAATTGGATCAAAATGGAAAGGAATCCTGTGGTCATTTGATTAATTTCATTTGAATTCAACACTCTCACACTTGATTGAGCTTAAGAAACTCAGAGTTAAAACCTCAAGGTTCCTCCAAGCTTCCTCAACCTATTTCCATTTCTCCTCTTCTCGATTTCTTCAAGCCAAAAATAGAGGAGCCCCACCATTTTTCCATCTCACTCAATACTTCAAATCAAACTAATTTCTCTTGCAAGCTTCTTTAGAGGACTCAATCGAGCTTGCCTAAAGCTTAATCCAAGTTCTCAAGGCACGGGAGAGGGGAGCTAGATCAAGGCCAAACTCAATTGAAGATGAGCTTGGTCCATAGAGAGATCTACTCAATCCTAAGGCTTGAAACTTTCAATAGAGCTTCATCTCCACTAGATGAAGCTACCTCAATGAATTCAAGTGCTAGTGATAGCCTTCGATGAGGTATGGATCAAAATCGAGCCTAGAATAGGGAGTGTGTGGTCTTTTGTGAAAGAAATTTTTATCTCAAGTAAAATGGGCTATTGGATGTATTCTCCCTTGCATGATGATGGTGTGGGTTGAGTTTGAGCTCAATCTGAGCTCAATCGAGCTCAGATCTTGCCCCAGAAGATGAAAAATGGACATCTCCAGCAGGCGAGCTTAGGGATGAATTATGAGCCATCCATCTGCATGTTTTAGATGGACGACCATTATCAAGCTGTGTAGGATCCCCTGATTCACCCTTTAAGAACTGCGGGCTCAATCTTAACCGTCCGATCCTTGATCGGATGGGTGAGGAGAAAGCCATAGCACTACCGCTGACGTGGCACAGGGATGTGACAACTTAAGTGACCAATCTCATCGTGCCATGTGAAAAGCGTGCGCCGCGTCAGCCTCCACATGGCACCGACGGGACTAGTCATTTAATTAAGCTATTTAATTAATGGATAATCATGGGAACTTCAAAATAACATAACTAATTCTAGAAAAATCATAAAAGTACAAATTAAAATGCACTGAAGATATTTCTTAGAAGAATAATCTAAAATTATTTCCAATGGAATTTAAATATTGTATTTTCCTCAATTATGGTTTTAATGAAAACATAATAACCTTAATTACTCCCTAATTATTTCATTAGTTCATTTCAAATTTCTCTAGTGTATTTAGTGGGATGACCTCTACCTTCCCTAATTTTCCTGGGATTTATTGATGAGTTAATTAGGAAAATCATATAATGAATCCTTAATCACCCTCTTAATGTAATTAAGCTTAATTAAGTATGTGAACAATAGTGTAATACTTTTATTAAGTCAATTAAGCCTTTCTTAAGTAAAGAAGAGGTTTATGGAATGGATTTGGGGGATTTTCCCTAAGCCATTCCCTAAACCCCTTTCCTTCCTTAATCCAAACTTACTTTAGGGCTAATTCACTAATCACCTACTTAATTAACTTGATAAATTTTTTTAAAATATTCTAGAACTTAACCAATTCATCTTGGTTAGGTGCCTAGGTGTTCAATAACCTAAGTAACTTAGGGAAATCAAAATACAACCCACATGTGTGGGAACAGTTATGAAAGTACTTAAATTAAACCCTTTAACTTAATTAATTACTAATTGTGAGGCAATTGAATTAGGCCCCTTTCTTTTCTAGGTGCATTGCTGATTTAAATTCCTTGTGTGGTTTTATGTCATACATTGGCTCATAATTATTTGATTAAATATGTTAAAGTGGTGTAGGAAAGGGGTAATTAATGCACTTAATTTACACCTTTACCTAAATAAAATATTAAAGATCATCTAATGGTTCTAAAATTAAATTAAAATAAGATACGCATGTGGGAAATGGGTTAGGACCAATAAAACATCTGAACATTTCTTAAATTCAAATCAAACTCAAACAAAACTAAAAATCTCTTTAAAATAAATTTGATTTGCTTTAAATAATTCTATTTCATAGGATTATCTTTAGGAATTAATTAGGGTGAATGAATTTACATGCTTTCATCACTTTACTTCTTTCCTAGCAAGCTAAGTGTGTATGTCATATGAAATTCATGCATTCATACTTTTTGAAAATCAAATTAAAAATAAAATGTTTCCTTTATGTCAAATTGCATGTTTTGGCTAAAGTAAGAATATGAATGGCTATTATCACTATTAAATCCAAAATTATTTTCAAAGCTTATGAATCAAACATCAAAATTGAAAGGTATGCTACTTATAATTATTTATGAGCTTGCATGTAAATATAAATATAAAGATGTGCATTGTGTGACTTTCCTTCTCTTCTCTTTTAGTATAATTTTGAATAGGATTTGCAAAGTGTATAGTTCATTGAAAAGAACATAACACTTGCTTAAATCCATTCTTATTTATTTCTATACTATTAATTAAGAAGGGTATTCACACTTACACATGCAAATTGCATAAACAAATTAAACAAACAAACATAATTTTGCATCTTTTTTTTCCATTCATTTCTTTTGTATATGCATATGTATTTAAGGAAAGTGGTATATTAGTTTGGACAACCTCGATGTTGTGAGGCTTTAAGTGGCCCTAAGTAGGTCTTGTACCTTACACCCCTTGTGCTAATAATGGAGTCGTACTCACTTATGCCTTTCATACATATAAATGTGCATATAAAAAATGGATAAAAGAATCCCTCTTTTTCTTCTACTTAATAAAATCAAGCATCATAAAAAAAATACATTCAAATTTCTTAAGCAATATTTTTTGGCACTCATCATAAAGTGCGCTAAACATTCTCATTTGCATGCATATATATATGCATAAGATTCATCCATATGCATGTTACACATGTTGGGAAAGAAATGAAGTGATGTGTGTTTTGTGATAGTATTTCACTTTACTTAATCTTAAAATGCATTTATTTTTGAATAGGTTTGTTAAGGGAAAATCTAAACTTATAATTAATTAAAACACATAATAAGACATTCACTAAACAAAAATCAAATATGAATCTACATTAGAAATTACTTAAGGTTGGGAGGAAAGAGAAGTTCTCTTCTCTTTTCCTCTATTTATAACTTTTAGTAATTAATTCTAGGTTCATTCAAACCAAACCAAATTACAAAATAAAATCAACCAAAGAAACTAAATCACTTACATAAAATAAACCCTCTAAGTTAAACATTTTCATACTTAGAAAACTTTAACCTTAAAGCCTAGCTAAGCATACCACATAAACTTTAAATAGCACATACATTAGACTAAGTCACCATTTCTAGCTTTAAGCTAGGGCGGTGTATGGTTTGATATTTGCTTCTATTTTATAATGTTTTGTTTTAGTCTGGTTGTTAGGGTGCATGTGCATAGACTGAATGGTAGGGCGATCTTAGTCTAACCATTATCTTCTACAGGAGATTATGGTTAAGGGGTGTTGTAGTAAAATATAACTACTTTTATTGTGCAAGTCCTTATATCCCCTAAGCATAATCCAAAATAGGCCAGGTGGACTTAGTTACCCATGTGTGGGGTGCTAAGTCCAATTTATATATGTACATGCTTGGGATCATATGTTTGTTTGGCTAATCTCTATTTTATAGGTTTTAGTTAGATTTCCTTTTTCCCATTTTCATGTAATTTTGCAATTAAGATTTTGGAATGATTATTATGGGATATTAGGATGAACATCGATCATAAGACTATGTCTTATCTACCATGTGAAGCCTTTGGAGCAACCACATTCCAACCAACCAAAAGAAGAAAGAAGAAAGAAGAAAGAAGAAATGAAGAATGAAGAACCCCATAAAATGAATTCTTTCTTAATTATAATTTATTCATTTTGTAATCCTAGTTGTATAAGCGTAGAGCTCAGCAACCCAATTTATTTTCTAGTTTATGCGATGGAGCCCAACCACAAATGGCCTTTTATTCTTTTGCGCTAACATTATAAATTGATTGATGTTTGTTTAGCTTGTGCATTAAGATGCATCTTTTCCTAGTTTATTCCTTACTTTGATATAGGACCTGGATGATGATTAGGCTCTTAGGAAAATAAATTTTCTATCCAACATAAGCAACTCAAATTAAAAATTAATACCTCATAACCTCACCTAAAGCTTAGGTTATAAAATAAGATAAAAGAATTAGCAACCCCTTAGTTGGATGTTATCTTACTTTTCTAACATAATGCATAAAAAATATATTATTTCACTCTTGATTGGAGGGCTTCCACCTTTGCCAGAGAACTTGGCTTGACATGTGAGAGTCATGGTGGAAACACACCTCCTTATCTTGCAAATTTTGTCCCATAATCTTATTTCTCATGCATTAGGCATATAAAACCTAAAGCCTATGTCAAATTTATTGTCCAAAATAAAAATAAAATGTAAAAAAATTTGCATTAGATTTAAGTCATTAATGCACACCCTACATGATCTAGTCTTTTATGGAGTGTGTTTAAGGACTTAGTCTCTTTTTAAATAAACAACAGCTTAGCTATCTTGCAAAAGAATTTGACTTGCCTACATATTTTAAAATCGGAGGAGGAGTTAGTTGGCGGGCACTCCTAGGCGGGTGGTTTATCCTCTCTTGTGGAGGTAAACTAAATACCCATTTTTATCTTAGATTTAGGTCATATTTTTGGCCCTCACCAAAGCTCCCTAGATTTAGGTTCAGAGGTTGCTACTTCCCTTTGCGGGCTACGAACATAAATCCTCATATTTTAGGCATTTCTATGACCTTGTATCATGGAATTGTAAGCCCTAGAATTCTAATAAAAACCCAACTCTAACAAATTAATTTAATTTCAAAAATGTAAAGCCCAATCATAGGGTAGTTTGGGATGCTTATTAGGCTTCCTAGTATGTTAAACATCCTCTGCTTATTTTCATTTGGCTTTGATAAGAACTCCCTCCTCTTGATGATTCCACTTGACTTTCTAAAAATAGATCAATTGATTGATAGTCCCACCTTTTCAAAATATTTGGAGACATTGATCATTTATCTTAATCGAGAGTATTCTTAAGAAATTTTATTCCTTAGGATGTAATTAACTATGGGGGCTTGCCCTTGTATGGAACTTAAGAAATCTAGTTTAAAATAAGCCCTACTTTACTTTTTCATGTAAAGTAGGAGAAGAATCTCTAGTATATTCCAAAGACCCATAGTCCTTAGGAGTCCTTATTGAGGTGGTTAGGTCCATTGTAGGGTGGTGACTTCTATCTTTTGAGATAGTACACCTCTACTCAATGTCGTACCCCATCACCCTAATAAGAATATTTATGAATCTGAGTGGCATCCCAATAAGGTGTATTTTTTTATATATTTCTATTTGCATTTATCCTCTTTTCTCAAAAAAGAGGAGGGGATAGATGAAGGCAGAGATATGCATAAAATTTTCACTACAAGCCCTCATTCTATGCTCGTGCTCTAGGTTGAGCCCAAGAGGTGGGCTTTTAGCTTGTTGTAGCTCCTGAATTTCATGCTTAAGATTGGTCTTCTTCTCACCAAGCTCCTTTATTTTGTTCTTACTCTAAAAGTAGAAGGCCTTCAAGGTTTTTTCAGATTTCCTTTGGAGAATTTCAACCTTATACCCCTTATCGACTTTCATATAATTTTCCTAAATAATCTTCCAAGTGTTGGGATATGTGAGCTAAACATTCTCAAATTTCCTCCATTTGAAATTTTGTGTATGCTCTTCATTTATGAGTTTAAGTATGATGGGGAAATGGTCAGAGGCCACCCTTAAGAGGTGGTGAACAATGACATTGGGGATAGCTTCAAGGGCATTTGAATTTGCCAAGATTCTATCATGTCTAACCACATTCTATTATCTCCACTCTTGTTGTTACACCATGTAAATTTGGGACCAATATGACCAAGGTCATGGATGTCCAAAGTCCTCATGGTCTCCTCAAGGTCCTTCACCCCCTATGAGTAAATCAATCTCTTACCTCCCTTTTTATCTTGAAGGGAGAGGATGCAGTTGAAGTCCCCTCCAAAAATGGAAGGTTGTGAGTCAATGAGATGGTTCTTCAAGAGCTACTAAAGATTTCTTCTAATGAGGTAATCTTTATTGGCATAGATGGTTACAACATTCCAAACTTGTGAATTCATGAGATGGGCTTATCCAATGATACATTGGGGAGTCATTTCGACAAGATTAAAATTCAAGATTTCATTTCTCCAAAGGAGTAAGATTCCTCCAGATTTTCCTTGAGCAGGTTAGTGGATGAAATCCCAAGAGTGGTCGGCCAACTTGTCAATCTCCTCTCGAGTGATGTTCTCCACCATGGTTTCTAACAATCTCACAAAAGGGCATTGTTCTCAGCCATAATGTGCTTTTGGGTGTACTTTCCATTACACATCTGCTCCTCAAAGTAAGAAGCCCACTCTATTGGTGGTCTTCATTGGTGTTTCCTTGCCTTTGTTTATGTCGCTATGTAACCCTTTTAAACTTGTAAACTTATTGGTAATACCCCAAATTCCATGGGATCTCCAACTTTTTAATCTATTGCAAAGGAGTTGGATTGCTATTTGGAGATCTTCATTCAGCTTTCTCATAACCTTCTGCGGCAGATTTGTAGAAAATTCTGCACTCATTGAAGTTTTTAGCTAGTTGTTCTCACTCCCCTACTGCTTGTTGCTAGTACTGGGTTGCCTCCCTTTAAGTGTTGGTTTGTTCTTCTTCTTTGTCACTAGGATCATGGGCTATAGGCCTCCTCATCATGTCTTGGGAGATCAATTTATGCTGCAATTTATTTGAATTTATTACTATTTTTAGCTATTTTTGCTGCATCTTTAGCATTCAGATTCTATCCGAGGTTGCTTGTATCTTCTTTAGGATGAATAGATGATTGGTTTACAACTATTTTAGTTGTAGTCTTATTTTGGGATGGTTGTGCTATGGTTTTTGGATGCGAGGGACAAGCTTCCACCTTATGTCCAACCTTACCATAGTGGAAGCAGAGGGAAGAGATCCATTCATACTCAAAGGGCTGGAAGAACCTTCCATTGATGCCTTGTATCCATGCTCTAGTGAGAAACTTCTTTGAAAGATCCACCTTGATGCATAACCTAGCATAAGTGCTTTGGCCCCTTTCATTAGTTTGGGCATCCATCCATAATGGCTCACCAATGGAAGAGGCGAGCCAAGCAAGATTCTTGCTATCCCCATAAAGGAGAGGAGAGCCTAGAAGTCTAACCTAGATTAGGGTTGATAGCCCATGTAAGGAATTTGGAGAGAAGGAGGGACTCCATTTATCTAAGCCCATAACATTGTCTGCCACAAACCAAGCTACATTCATGAGTATGACATCTCTAGCTTCCACATTGTTGAAAATGCAAATAAAACAATCACTAGCCACTATGACCAAAATGAATTCTCCCCAGTATCCCCATTTCCTTCTCAAGTCATTTTGAAGAAAGAAGAAGGGGAGCCTTTTACCAAGAAGTTTGCCAACCAATGCTTTCTCTAGCTCGCTCAAGTTTCATTATCTATGGTGAGGGTGATTCCATCTTCAGCTCTGATAGTGTCCACTTGCACCTTGTCTAATGGAACAAAGGCCTTCTTTCTCCAAGAATTCCTTCAGGTTCCGATTTGTAACTCTCGATGGTAAGGTAGGCACCTTGCCTCTTGCTATTTTTTGTGCACCAATTGGGTGGAACTGAAGTCCCTCTAAATTCCTGTGTAGAGATCCTCCCTCCCCCTTGACATGACTGGTGTCCATTCAATCTGAACAAGAACTTAGGTTCTTTAAGAAATTTTAACGAGCACCTTATGTGCATTCTGATAAATTTATGCAACCAACCCTATGGAGGCCACCCTCAGTCGCCCCCATGCATGTGGGGTGTCCAAAATTCTCTTCCATTTTAGCATCACCCTATACATTGGAGCCACTCACTCCTAACAAATATTCTTCAAACATGGAGACGAGCATACCTCCCTCGACCGAATGTCCAGTTGAAGCAATTGAGCTAGGTTTATCAGGTTCTTAGGCCTCCATTCTGAGGGTAGGGTTAGACTCTAATTGGACTAGTAGACAACATTTTGCCCAAACTAACCTAAACTTCTACTCATTAAGCCAATTTAATTTGAAACCAATCTTAACCTCAACATAAACCCGAACACAAGCAAAACACACTTGGCTTTAAATGAGCTAATTGGCCCACTTAACCCAGATTAGCTCATTTGACCCATTTAGCTGGCCTTGACTCAAACTTTAATCAAATCCAAATTGTTTTCAATCGATTGATCACATGACACCTTAAACACTAATCATATCCAAACCGCACCTTATTGAGTCCAATTTGACCATTCTATATAATCAATCCAACTTGACCCATTTGGGCCTAAAGGGGCTAAACTCAAAATTAATCGAAATCTTTTGAAAGTAAATCTACCCATTGGAAATCTTAATTGAACTTGGTTAAAGCCTAATTAAGATCTAATTTAGCTAACCAACACACTTAGCCCAAGTTAGCCTAATTGGATGCTATAAGATCAAAATCAAATTCAATCCAAATATAATCCAAAGTGAACTAAACCAATATTTCAAAACACTAAATATTAATTTTTAATATAATTTAATGATCAATTAAACTCAATTTGCTTAATTTGACCAATTTGGTCAACTTACCCAATTAAGCCCAATTTGACTTATAAGAACCATTTTGGGGGAATTCCAATCCAAGCCAAATTGAATCAAACAAATCACTCTTATATGTTTCAAATTAATATTTGAACATGACTCAATAACCCCTTAGGATGATTTGGTCAATCGATCAACATGACCCGAATTGACCTAAATTGACATATATAGGTCATATTGTTATAAAATTAAAATAAACTAAAATTAAATAAAATTATTAACTCAAAATCATTTATGACACCTAATTGGACTCAATCCAACCATCATTTAGATCCAATTTGGCTAATGGACCCAAGTGAACTTAAATTGACATGATTAGGCCAATTTAGGTCAAATCTAAAATAAATCCAATTTAATTAAAATTAATCAAACTTAATCACCCTAAATAACACATTAAATATAAGTAAAGCATAATCTAAACTAAAATTAATCAAATCAAGTATTTGGCACAATACAAATGCAATTGGGTTAACATAAACACAAAGACATCATATGAAACCCAAAGTAAGCCCATGCACACTTAACCTCACCCAATCTCTACATGAATGAGTTGATACTTCAGCTTTGGAGAGAGAGCGAAGAGAAGTCTAAGGTGGGGGAGGAGAAAGAAAAGAAAAAGTTCAAAGCTCCAAAACAAACAAACTTCTCACATCCCCTTACCATCCCTCACACCACTTCATTGCTTATCTTGGTGTGATTTTAAATCACTCAACCACCCTTTAGCATGAATGCTATCTTCCAACCATGAATGGCTACATTTTTATATCATTTTCCCATGGTGATTTTCGGGCAAACATAAAGAGGGGGAGAAAAGAGACACAAAATCTCTCTTTTCTTGGGGTGTGTGGCTTTTACATATACACTCACCATATTCTTCTATATTTACAAATTAACCACCGTCAATCTTAATTTTTTTTAAACTGACTTTGAAATATTGAAATTCTTAACAAATGTGCAACCCATATTTTTCATTTTTGTAAAATTCCTAACAATTTGATCGTGTCACGTGGAAATACATAGGTCCTGTAGTTTTTTTATTGTGGGTAAATTATAAATGCATGTGTATTAGGTTATTGATCTGTAAATATCCCCTTTTATTTTCTATAAGCACCTTCTCCAACTCCTAAGAAGTAAAATCAATCCACCCCCACCTTTTTTACAGACAAAACACCAAAATCAAGCAAATTCCACTGAGGAGCTAGCAACCTTTAGTGGGTAGAGCCAAGGCAAGGCTAGTGGCCAAATTAATTCCAAACCTTCATCTCTGCCCAAAGATCATCTCCAAATTGAAAAAAAAATTAATCAACACTAGCTTGAATGAGATAAACTTCAAATCTCATTAGTTTGAATGATTTTTGTAGAAAAGATGAGGCAATTATAGGATTTTCTATTAGATTTTTATTACATTTTCCATTTTGAACCTTCCTGATGAGGACTAAAGTGATTTCTCAAAGATCACCAGAAAGTTGCAAAATTCAAGAGCTTTAGGGTGGATTCCTTCCACTCATCCCTCCTTAGTTTGCCTCCAATGAAGAATACAAATCTAGTGCCATCCATTCTACTTGATTAGAAGGAAGGACCATGATTAGATCCTTTTTATGATTTATTATAAACCCTCTTTGATTTGGACTGTTTGATCTAAAAATTGGATAGTATATATTTAATTATTTTTCACCAAATTCATGCCATCTCTACTTGGTCCAATTTGATATTGAGACACATATAGGAATGTTACATCAGTGCTAGCTAGTTTAACTGGAAAAAATGGGTGGATTTTTGGATATAAAAAATTACCAAAAAAAGTTAAAATTAAAAAAAAAAATCATATTAATCAAAATACTCTACCAAAAAAATAATAAATAAGCCTTTTATGGATTCATCTTTTTTATAGAAATCCAATAAACTCAAAATCATCAAATTTTGTTGGGTATTTTGAGATTAATTTAGAAATTATTGAAAATGATAATTTCTTAATTAATCCTAAAAAAAATCTAATTGGGCTAAAAATTTTCAGGATTAAACTTGATGTTAATTCCCACTTACCATAAAAATTTCATGTTAAATGAGTCTCTGGTTTAGTAGTTATTAAATTTTGAAGTTTAGTGGTTATTTTTTTGAATAAATAAATAATTAAAATTATAAAAATTATGAAAATTCATCAAATTTGTTTAAAACACTCTAACACATAACCTATAACATATGAAAAAAAATATATTTTTAAACCTTATGGATTTTTAAAATCTAAAAAATTACTTAATTTGGGCTTAATAAGGAATTAAAAATTCAATTAAGTAAATTATTTGAACTAGAACTTCAAACTTTATAATAAATCAATTGCTTAACAAAAAAAAATAAAAGTACCCCTATATGAATGCATATTTTAGAAAGGGATTTGATAATATTAAAATCCTAAAATTTTACTAAATATTTTGAGGCTAATTTGATAATGATAAAAAATTATAATTTATTAATAAGTCCCAAAATACAACTTAAGCTAAATTGAAATTTTTAGAGTAAGAACTTATCACAAATATTTTCTAACCACAAAAATTTCCATTTAATTAGACCATAGATCAAAAAGATTAGGCTCTTTGAGGGTAACTTAAATAAAATAATTAATTGAAAATATGAAGTTATAAAAAAATATCAAAATAATCAGAAAACATTTTTATTAACATCAAAAACTCTATAAAATTTAATTAATCTCTCTAGATTTGATCAAATCACAAAAATTACTTAATTATGTGTTAATAGGGAATTAAAAAAAAAATTTATTGAATTAGTTGAGCCTTAAATTCAAAATTTTTTAACAAATTAACTATGAAGCTTAAAATTACAAATGATCCCTCTCTAGATGCATATTTCAGAAGAGAGTATAACATAATTAAAAAGTCTAAAATTTGCTAAGTATTTTTGGGATAATTTAGAAATTATCAAAAGTGATAATTTTTTAATTAATCCTAAAATACATGATTAATTAACTTGAAATTTGATGGTAGGTTAATCATGTGAATTTACACATTTCATAAAATATTCAAGAAATTTTAGTGATTGGATCAAAAGTTATGTGTTTTAGAGTGCTTAGTGGCCAAATTTACTTAATAATTAATTAAAAATTATAAAATTACAAATTTATATTTAAATTCATAAATACAATCACCTAACATAAAGAGACTTAAAAAAATTATAAAATTTTCTAAGTCTCATTAAAACTCAAAATCACCATTACTAGGACTAATTAGTAATTACTAATTCATTAAATAGCCTTGGACTTAAAAAATCCATACCAAATTGTATATGCCTCCAAAAATTATGATTAGCCTTCTCTATGCTAAGCTAATAGAGGAGTTATTAATTAAATTAAAAGCCTCAATTTGTTTACGGTATTTTGAGTGTAATTGATAATTTAGAATTTTCAACATTTATTTAATTAGTAATAAATTAGAAGCCTAATAGCATTAGAATTTTTAGGATATGTTTTATTTATGTTAATGCAAGTTCTCCAATTTTTCCATAATATTTGGGCTTATATTTCATGCATAATTAAAATTTTGACAATCTTTGAGGTTAATTATATTAAATGATTATTAAACACTAATTAAATCATAAAAATTATTTATCCAACATTTAAATCATTTAATGAATAGAAAGGTCTTTGGGATAATTTTATAATGTGGAGACACTTGGGGGTGTAGGGCTATAGGTCCAACGGAGGTCTTCGGTATAATAAATGCACGTAGATAAGAGAATGCATATGTAGTTTAAATTATTTTTTAAACTTATTGATTACTAGAAAATTTTAAACAAACACATTCGCTTGCATACATGTTTATATATATATATATATATATATATATATATATATATATATAGAGAGAGAGAGAGAGAGAGAGAGAGAGCTAGCAAGTATATAGTTTGGACACCTAAGGGCAAAGGGCTACAAGTCTAAATGAGGTCATGATACTTTAACCTTCTAGTTTAACAATGACATGTGCTTGCAAATGCATAATGTATGTGTACGTATACTTATATATGCATGTGTTTAATTTTCTTTTATGAAATACTTGAATATCCATATATATAGACATATATTACTTATTTAAATTTCTATTTCATGTAAAAGGTAAAATACACATATATACATGCATGGATTAGTGAAACATCCCTTAATGATATTTAAGAAAAATTAAGTATTTTTCTAAGCATAAAAATAAAAATGATATTTGAAAATAATACATTAAAGTGATGAGAAAAGTTAGATGTCATAAAGAGAATCATAACTTATGCCCATCAATCCTAAGATGTCTCTCACATAACTATAATTTCATATAGACTAAATTCAAATTTAGGACTTAATCATAAATTAATGCTTCATTAAGATGATTAAAATTCATAAAATTCACTCCTTTAGATTTAACTTAGAATTTAGGTGCTGAAAAAGGAATGATTTATGCCTGAATGGAACCTATAACTTTTCATGCTCTTCAAAACATTAAGGTCAACTTAAATTAATGCTAAATCCAAAATGTAAAGTCTATATCTAAAACACTAATCATGTAAGTCATGATTGTCCTTGCTAAAAAACTAAATCTTTGAATAACATAACACAACTTAAATATTTAATCTTAACTTTATCATACTACACTAGCCTCAACACACACTTTAGTTTGATAGGCCATGGACACTAATATTAAGTTAGGATGATACTTTGTTATGGATTGATTTTCTATTTTGTGATGTAATATTTTAGACTGAATGTTAGGGTGCATCCATATAGACTAAATATTGGGGTGATATTAGACTAACATTATTTTTTTGTAAAGGGATGTGTTCAATTAAAAGGAGATATCATAATAAGTTTAAAATTACCAAATTTTGCTCCCAGGTGTTATATATCCCCAAGAATAATTCATTAAGATAGGTGAATTTGGACACAAGTTAGTGTCAATCCCTATTGTATGGAATATAAATGCTTTAATATGTATGTGTGTTCTAACTAACCTACATTTTACAGGTGTAGTTAGATTTCTATTTTGTTTTTCAAATATAATTTATTATTGTATTAGGATTAGAGCTATGGGGTATCAAATGAGTAGTGGCTAAAGGGCTTTGACTTGGGAGGCCTTGTGAAATTTGAAGCCCCCAACTTTTAAAGTAAAAGATATGAAGACTCTCATTAGCTTTATTTATATAATGCTTAGCTTAAGTCGGGGTGTATAATGACAAAAGCTCGACTACTCATTTTTATTCTATTCTTTCGCATGTATAGTAGATTCCCATCTCACCAGCATTTTCTCTTTAATTAATTTGATGTGTTTTGGTGTGTTTACTTTGGGTGCACAATAAAATAACATGATTTTTATAGGTTTCTTTCTGTGATTGTATGTCGGTGTTATGAAATCTTGGTTTGTATGATAAACTCCTAGGATAAAACTAATTTTTTATTTAATATTATTTAATCAACACAAATTAAATTAATTCAACTCATAACCCTATTCTCTTAAAGCCTTAGGTATAAATACTAAAAGAAATTGGAAAACCCTTTAGAATTTATGAGTCATGATTGCATATTTTTTCATTCTTTCTTGAAGTAGGCATTTCTCCCATTACACATAAGAGAACATTTGACTTATGAGGATGACCACCTTTTTAGGAGAATTTTACCTTGTCTTTTTGATTTATCCCATAATCACCTTCTAATTGCATCTCATTATAGTTATAATTACATACCTAAGTCCTTTAAATAAATTTTATGTCTAAAAACTACTTAAAAGCTGAAATTTTATTAAGTTAGTTAGAAGTATTCTTATATCAATTATGTCTTTAGAATCCTAAAGGGTGATTTAGGCTCTTATTTTTTTTAATAAATAACAGTCTAAAATTTTTTTATTTACATCAGACATGTCCAAATGGATTTAAAACATATATGGTATTTACTCGCAGCAATTCTAGGTAGTTGTATGTCTAGAAGAGATGAGATATGTTCATTTTTTGGGTAAGAGCGTGTTAATGTATCCCACTTCTCTGAGTAGAAGTAAGTTAAGGTTTTAGCTTATGTTGAAGTACTCTAGTTCCATGGTTTGAGGTTACCCATTTCTCCATTGCTACGGGCATAAGTTCTTACCTCTTAGACATTTTCACAATCTTGTGTTGTTGGGATATGTGTCCTAATATTATAATAAATTTTTAACTCAAACATAATAAATATCCCTTTAAATATATAAAGTTCAATTGTATGATAGACTAGAGCATTTACTAGGCTTCCTAGTATTCAAACAATATGTACTTATTTTTCTTGGCTTATGGCAAGAACAATTCTCATTTGAATTTTCTCACTTGATTTTCCAAACTAAGCAATCCTTTGATCATAATCATTGAAAATCATAATTATAATGATTAATTAATTTAATTGAGAATTTTTTTAGGTGACCTCATCTTTTGTGATTAACTATTAGTCACTACAGGGAACGTGTAACCTAATTTAAAATAAATCTTATCTTACTTCACTCATGTAAGGTAGGAGAAAAATCTTTGATACACATAGACTCATTAGTCTTAGGAGTCCTTATTAGGTAATTAGGCTATTCTAGGATGATCCCTCTATCTTTTGAGATAGTGTTTCATCCCTTGATTTCATATTTGATCATTTATACGTTCTCCCAAGATTTGTATGGTGTCCCTATCAATTTTTAAACACCGTGAACTCTAATCTCTTCCACAACTAAACTTCATTTAGCTTATCTTGGACTTTATCATCCCATTCATCTACTGGTTAATTGAAGTTGTTGCCATTAAGTGAGTTGCTCTTTCAGTCTAAGTGAAGCTCCTTGAATAATTAGTTTCATCTTAAATAGCTTAGGTTAAGGTAACCTTAGACATAGTGTATTTCATTTATGGCTTGACACTATGTAAAATTTTTGGCTTTATTAGCATCACATTTAATCTTACTAATTTGATGATAACAAATACATGCTTGGATGTTATAATATATGTTTTTAGTATTTTAGATGTATTGATTCTGAAGATGTGCAAGGGTGTTATTCTATGGTTAATGCAATTTTAAGAATGAAAAGAATGCAAGAAAAATTCAAGTTAAAAATTTAGAAGCTCAAGATATAATATTTTAGGTTATATATACTTACAAAAGTCTTAGAGTCCATAAGAGTTATTAGACATGATTTGATTTGCTTATAATTTATCATATTTTATTTTAATTTATTTTAATTATTGAAAATGAGCTTATTTTCATATAAATAAACATTCTTTAACTAACTAACATTCAATTCCATAAATTTAGAAAATTTTATATGTTTCATATATAGTCTTGAAAATTCCTAAATAATAAATGATAATTAATTATGATTATTGATTATAACTAGTTTATGAATTTGAAAGTTTATATAATATGATTAAAAATTTTAATTTAACTTAATATTTTTATGATAACTAACTAACATATATGTGATGACATATAAATTATTTTATATTTTAAAAATGTTATTGAATAAATTTAAAATTGATAAAAATACATTACAATTAGTATTTTAATAAATGTCATTTTAATCAATGAATTTCAATCTAATTTTATATTCAACGAATTCCTTGGATATTTTTATTCAATTTAATAGGTTACATGAACCACTTTAGATTAAAATTTATTTTATAATTATTTTTTAAACATTAGTTGATTTTAATATTGACTGCATGCTACCCATTTTAAATACATTAAGAGCCACCTTTGTGTGTTGTTGACTTGCCCATATGACTAGCTATTTTATAGCTATTTGAATCTAATATGAATTTAAAATAAATTATTTTTAATGAATATTATATTATTATATAATGAAATTATATTAGAATTACATATTTCTTTGAAATAATTCAAAATGATCTTTTTTACTTATAAATAGCCCTAATTCTTTTTATGAAAAGCTGCTATTTCAAAATTCAAAAACTCTCTAGTAAATATAAGAAAAAACTTATTAGATTTTTCTTCTAAGTGTTCTCCAAATATTACAAAATCAAATCCTTAGTTTGGATGCTTCAACGCCTTTAATTACACAAGCTTTCTCAAATTACTTGAGTTTGTTTTCTTGAAGTTAATCTCTTGTAGTTGCTCATACTATTTTCATCATCTATTTATTCTTTCAAATCTTAACTTTTTGGTGCATTAGTCTTTGGATTTATTTCATCTTATTGAATTTTTTTTCAACAAATATCTTTTCATTTTTTGAAATATTTCTTCATAAATCTTATTTGAAAGATCATTTATCCTTAGATCTATTTTAGAAGTGTATTTTAAGCATTTAAAATTAATTTATTGTGCTGAAAATACTTTTATATTTTCTATGACTCTCTTTTTAATTAAAAGTTTATCTTGTTTACTTAGATCTAACCAATATTAATTTTATTTAAGTAATTTGTGATCTTTAGCATTGATTCAAAGCATCATTTTGATTGAAATGAAAGTAATTATTTGCTAGATTTATTATATGCGAGGTTTCATTATCAAAGTATAGTTTATAAAATATTGAATTATTTAATTTTACACTTATCATTTTATTCCAACTAATATACTTCATATAAATAATCTTTTATTTTGCTAAATATTAGTAGAGCTTGCTATTTTTATTTTTTAATAATTTACAAAAAAAATTAGTAGAGAATTAATCATTATTACTTTATCATATGCATAGTAGTTATAATTTTTCTTAAAATTAAAGTTATTATTTGCTAAAATCTATTTTATTGTGTAATAAACTATTATTAGTTTACTTTAAAATCATTTTTACATTAGTCTATAAATTACATTAAAATAAACATACAGGTAAGATCACTTTTAAGATATTTATTTTATCACTTCTTATTAAAATTAAGTGAGCATTCTATCTTGTCAAAAAATTTAAATTATAAAGTGATCATTTATAAGTTGGGAGATAACTTTTTGATTTGGATAGCTCGGTGTATTTGTGAAAGATATATTATATCAAAATTTATTATTTTGTATTTTTTCTTTTATGGTTTAAAATTTTTTATTAGGTTTATACTCGCCCGTTTTGTAGTAGAGTACATGTATAACTTTTTGATTCCATCTTCAGCTCTGATAGTGTCCACTTGCACCTTGTCTAATGGAACAAACGCCTTCTTTCTCCAAGAATGAGATGCTTCAGCTCTAGGTTCCTGATTTGCAACTCCTGGTGGCAAGGTAGGCACCTTGCCTCTTGCTATTTTTTGTGCACCAATTGGGTGGAACTGAAGTCCCTCTAAACTGCTGTGTAGAGATCCTCCCTCCCCATTGACATGACTGGTGTCCATTCGATCTAAACAAGAACTTAGGTTCTTTAAGGAATTTTAACAAGCACCTTATGTAAATATAAGAAAAAACCTATTAGATTTTTCTTCTAAGCGTTCTCCAAATATTACAAAATCAAATCCTTAGTTTGGACGCTTCAATGCCTTTAATTACACAAGCTTTCTCAAATTACTTGAGTTTGTTTTCTTGAAGTTAATCTCTTGTAGTTGCTCATGCTATTTTTATCATCTATTTATTCTTTCAAATCTTAACTTTTTGGTGCATTAGTCTTTGGATTTATTTCATCTTATTGAATTTTTTTTCAGCAAATATCTTTTCATTTTTTCAAATATTTCTTCATTAATCTTATTTGAAAGATCATTTATCCTTAGATCTATTTTAGAAGTATATTTTAAGCATCTAAAATTAATTTATTGTGCTGAAAATACTTTTATATTTGCTATATCTTTCTTTTTAATTAAAAGCTTATCTTGTTTACTTAGATCTAACCAATATTAATTTTATGTAAGTAATTTGTGATCTTTTGCATTGATTCAAAGCATCATTTTGATTGAAATGAAAGTAATTATTTGCTGAATTTTTAGGTTATTTGCTAGATTTATTATATTCCAGGTTTCATTATCAAAATATAGTTTATAAAATATTGAATTATTTAATTTTACACTTATCATTTTGTTCCAACTAATATACTTCATATAAATAATCTTTTATTTTGCTAAATATTAGTAGAGCTTGCTATTTTTATTTTTTAATAATTTACAAAGAAAATTAGTAGAGAGTTAATCATTATTACTTTATCATATGCATACTAGTTATAATTTTTCTTAAAATTAAAGTTATTATTTGCTAAAATCTATTTTATTGTGTAATAAACTATTGTTAGTTTACTTTAAAATCATTTTTACATTAGTCTATAAATTAAATTAAGATAAACATACTGATAAGCTCACTTTTAAGATATTTATTTTATTACTTCTTATTAAAATTAAGTAAGCATTTTATCTTGTCAAAAAATTTAAATTATAAAGTGATTATTTATAAGTTGGGAGATAACTTTTTGATTTGGATATTATATTTGTGAAAGATATATTATATCAAAATTTATTATTTTGTATTTTTTTCTTTTATGATTTAAAAATTTTTATTAGGTTTATACTAGCCCATTTTGTAGTAGAGTACATGTTATTTTAGGGTTGTACTCGCCCCATTATAGGACAGTATGGTTAGTAAGCTATTTTGTGTTTAGTGGATTCTTAGCCGAGATGGGTAGGTGTGGACGTAGGACGTTTTTGCGGTTTGCCCAAACTACATAAAATTTGTGTGTTCATTATCTTTCTTTATTTTATTATATTTTATTTTTGATGCATTGTGAATTATAATTTTTTTTATTAACTCAAAAATATATTCTATTAAAAGAAGTTAAAATTTGAGATTTAACTTTAAAATTTCAAAAGCACCTAATTCATCTCCCTCTCTTCCCTATTGAATGTCATAGTGATTCTCAAAAATAAATTTAGGAATTATGTAAACTCTACCATAACGAAAGTTTGTAAGTTTTTTTTTTTTTTCGATCATTTTCAGTGTTCTAGATTTACGAAATCCATATGACATTGTTCAAAATGGGGAAAGACTGAAGGTCGAAGATGATATTATCACCATGCATTTCAATTGATTAAAATGGACATTTGTGATTGAGTTGAACTCATAGTGGTTCAATCCCCTCTAATGACCACAGCTTCAATGAATCATTTGATCTTCGATCGGTTGACTAACATTTAATTTGCATTTTGACATTTATCTCCTACCAAATCACTGCACATTTGCTGTCGTGTTATACATATGGATTTAAGATTTAATAATAATAATAATAATAATAATAATAATAATAATAATAATAATAATAATAATAATAATAATAATAATAATAATAATAATAATAAATGCTTTAAAATTTTAAAAATCATAAGATATTCAAATAAAATCTTAGGATAAAAAATTCTCATGTACGAAATAATATAATAATATGATATAATATTTAAATGAATATATAAATATATCATATAATATAATATAATAATATTAAAAAATAACAAAAGAAATCTAGAGGCTTATCCATGAGCTTAGATGAACGAATGGATTACAATCCACTAAAATTTGAATCAAAATTTATAAAATTATTAAATCTTCAACTTTTAGCTTAATTAATTTCTGTACTTGCTCAGAATCATAAAATAATTCATAAATAATTTAATTAAACTAAGAATATTAAATAATATTCACGCAAAAACTAAAAAAATAAAATTCAAGAATAATAAAATTGAAACTAAATATTTAATATTTAACTTATTATTATTGAATAATTTATATCAATTAAATAAATGATCAACATATTTAAAATTAAAGTACAAATTAAAAAGATTAAATAATGAAAATATATAAATTAACATATAGTTTGGACAAGTCTTTAATTTTTATTAGAAGCTTAGATGGCTATAATAGGTCTAAAGAAAATTTTCTTATAATTTTTGCGGCATATTTTTCACAAATTGAATAATTTTTAAAATTAAAATTTATAAAAATTATAAATCAATTCAAAATAACTCAAAAAATTTATGAGAATATTTCCAGAAAATTCTTTATTTATAAAAAATTTTCTATAATTTTATAGACGTTATTTTATTCATTTTCTAAATTTTAAATAAAATAAAATCAAAAGATAAAAATTAATTAAACCATAATAAAACTCATAAAAGGCATATAAAATAGCTTATAAGTGTTATGAGATGTACTCCACCTTTTGAGTGTAAGATATATCGAACAATGCCTAAGATGCATTTTGTGAGATTTAATGAACGTTTTTCACCTTTTTACGTT
This sequence comes from Cymbidium sinense, assembly GCA_021442155.1. Lineage (NCBI taxonomy): Eukaryota > Viridiplantae > Streptophyta > Magnoliopsida > Asparagales > Orchidaceae > Cymbidium > Cymbidium sinense. The sequence goes on along the minus strand of CM038227.1, from coordinate 88,075,609 downwards.
AGTAAAAGCCTTTAAAGAAATATATGTTTCAAAAACTTAAAAGTTTAACATAAAAAAAAAGTAAAAAAAATCTCAAAATCAGGAGTCACATAAACTTGAACCACTTTTAGTCAAATCAGATATGTTCTATTTGGATGATATGTTGTGATGTGGTGGCAGTTGTGATGTTAAAATAAGATAAAATATGTTGCTAGTAGAAATCAATAAAATTATATTATTTTTTAAAATGGTCATGTTAATCTTATACATTTGAAACAAAAAAATTTTTTTTAGCAAAATACTTCGTCATAACCAGTAAAAGAGAGGCATGTCGTCCGTTTGTGACTCGTGATAAATTTTTGTAAAGAGAGAGAGAGAGAGAGAGAGGGGTGGCGCATTTTTTTTTTGTTTTATTTTTTTGATTTCGCTAGGAGAGAGAGAGAGAGAGAGAGAGAGAGGAGTTTTTATTAATTTTATTAATTAATATAATTATTTAAAATATATAATTTAAAAATATTTTTTATAAAATATTTAATAACTAAATATTTATATATTTAGTTATTAATTAATTCATTTATATATATATATAATTAAATATATAATTAAAAAATATTTTTAATTATATATATATATATTTAGAAATTTATTTAATAATTTTTTTATTAATTAATATAATTATTTAAAATATATAATTTTTATTAATTTTGTTAATATATAATTTAAAATATTTAAAATATATAAATAAATAATTTTTAATAAATAAATAAATAAATTACATAAATATTTTATAAATTATATAAATAAAGAATTTTATATATATATATATATATATATATATATATATATATATTATATATATATATATAGTTATTTATGTATTTAAATTATATAAATATTTTTTAAGTTATATAAATAATTTAAAAATATTTAAAATATATAAATAAATAATTAGTTATTTATATATATATATATTTAATTAGTTATTTATTTATTTAAAATATTTATTTATTTAAAATATATAATTAGTTAAATAAATAAATAAAAAAATTTAAATTATATAAATACTTAGATATTTATATATTTATAAAATATTTAGTTATTTATAAATTTATTTATTTAATATATAAATACAATAAATTATATAAATATTTTATAAATTTTATAAATAAAGTAATTATATCTATTTAAATTTATTTAGTTATTTATATATTTAAATTATATAAATATTTTTAAGTTTATATAAATAATTTAAAATATTTAAAATATATAATTTAAAAATAATTTTTATAAAATATTTTAATTATATATATATATATATATATATATATATATTATTTGTTATATAACCTATAATAATAATAACAAAAATATAAAAATATATAAAAATATATAAAATAAATAAATAATTTTTAATAAATAAATAAAGAAAGGAATAAATATATATATAATATATATATATATATATAAATAACTAAATATTTTATAAATATATTAAATAACTTAAAATATTTATATAATTTAAATATATAAATAACTAAATAAATATAAATATAATTACTTTATTTATATAATTTATAAAATATTTATATAATTTATTTATTTATTTATTTATTAAAATTATTTATTTATATATTTTAAATATTTTAAATTATATATTAACAAAAATTAATAAAAAATTATATACTTTAAATAATTATATTAATTAATAAAAATTATTAAATAAATTTCTAAATTTATATATATAATTAAAATATTTTTAAATTATATATTTAAATATATATATATAAATTAATTAATTAATAACTGAATATATAAATATTTAGTTATTAAATATTTTATAAAAATATTTTAAATTATATATATTTTAAATATTTTAAATAATTATATTAATTAATAAAATTAATAAAACTCCTCTCTTTCTCTCTCTCTCTCTTCTGGAAATCAAAAACAAAACAAAAAAAAAAAAACGTGCCATCTCTCTCTCTCTCTCTCTCTCTCCCTACCGAAAACGAAAAGCAAAAAAAAAAAAAAATCCTTCTCTCCAGTCGTCCGTCGTCCGTTTGAAGGACGATCTACACAACCCATCAATGTCTAACGGACCTATTTTCTAAAAAAAAAATTTTTTGTGCTTAAATTAAGATTAATATTAAACCTATTTTAAAAATAATCCCTAAAATTATTCCTAATATTATTTCTGTACATGGTCATGCTAAAAATGGGGCACACTTTAGTTTAAAATCATTTTAAACTAATAAATTTGTTTACCTGAATATGCCAAAACAACTTATGCATAACCAATAGTATAAATAGTTAGACACTAAATTGTTAGGCATTCTCTATATGAATAAATTTTTGAATAAATAATACTTTTTTGGGGACAAGGTTATAATTTTTATTTTCAAAATATATACTTTATTTAGATTAAGATACCCTTGGGGTAAGCCTATTTGGTATGATATCTTCTCTCCACAACCCACCCCCATCAATGTTGGTATCATATCCTAAGGTTTGAAGGCGTCGAGAAAGTGCTTGCAAATAATTCATGTCAAATCCAAGTATGGTTAGTTCTATATTTTGAAATTTAAATAATTTTTTTTATAGAGTTAGTGATTTTTCTTGGAAATGAATGCTAAATTCATGTGGTAGGAAATCCTATAAATGTTTGTGTTACTACCAACTAGTTGTCTCAACTTATAAAGCCTAGCTTTTCCATACTTAACCTAACTACAAGCCACCATACTTGAGTAAGAGTCACTAAATAGCTTAACCTAGTATACAAGCCTTACAAAAAAAAAAAAAAAAACTTATATTCCTAAAGATTTTATGTTTTTTTTTTTTTGGAAAGTTTTCTTAATGTTTTATTATATCCACTAGTTACTTTGTGTTTGCTAAAGGCTAGTCATTTTTAAAATTTGTGCATCTCATTTGTGTTAAGTATAGTTTACTTAATGCATGTTTAAAAATTTCATTTGGAGTGTTATACTTGCATCCTTGGTTAAACATCAACTCACCCAAGTATGTTAGTTTGGACCAACTAAAGGATTCAAAGTAACTAGTGGATATAATAAAATGAAGAGAAATTCACTAGAATAGAAGACATCCTCATAAACCTAACCACATAAATTCAAACCTTGAGTACTAGGTTTCAAACCCCACTAACTATCCCACATCTAGATGACATAGAACCCATAGGAGGGGAAATTCTCAAACTTCCTAGAGATGAATATCCTAAGAGAAGGTCAAACCTAAGGAACACCCTTAGACAAGACTATCTTAGAGTCCATGAAAAATTACATGAACTTATGAAATAAGTTAAGATAAAATCCCCAACATATGATAGTGTTTATGACCTTAATAAATTTTTAGATTGGTTAACCCAAATGGATGATTTCTTCGATTGGTATCATATTAATGATTATCAAAGAACTAGGTTTGTTAAAATAAAATTAGTAGGTCATGCAAAAATCTATTTGAATAACATTGTAGCTCTAGAAGAGAGATTCATAGAAACACCATGACATGTGTAGAAATGATAGAAATCCTAAAGGGGTAAATACTGTCCTAAAAATCATGATAAAAGGCTCCAAGAATAATTGACTACTCAAAATTGAGAATATATATTAGTAGTGAAATATATGAATACATTTGTAGACTTAATAGCTAGAACACAATGCACTGAACAAGAGTGACAATTAGTTAATAAATTTGTCATTAGGTTAAGATGACATGTTATGAATAAGGTAAAGCTTCAAGATCAATGCATGAGCTTTTTAGATGGTTCTTGACTTCTAGAAAAATATACGAGGGCCGCATCCACATCCAAGATGAAAGTTCAAGTATTTTCTAAATATCCGCATACATCTCAATCTCAAAAGCCTATCATTAGACCCAATCCTTCTGCATCAAACAACCCATCTAAAATGAACCCCACTAAACCTACTTCTAAAAAAATATGAAAGAGATAGTTTTCTTTAAATGTCATATAAAGGGTTATATGCAAAATCAATGTAGAGCAAAAATCATGTTCCTAGATGAATTAGAAGATTTAGGAGAAGACGAGGATGAAATTAAAGAGATACATGATGATACACCACTATCTGATGAAGAAATAGATCCAAATATTAATAATCCAATATCAATTATGAGGTGTATAATTGCTTCTAGAGAAGAAAAAGATTGGAGGAGAAGGAAATTTTTTTCAATGTATAACTTGTGTAAGGAAAAAAGGTGTAAACTAGTAATAGATGAAGGGAGTTCTATGAATGTTATATCAACTGATGCTATCACTAGAGTCAATCTTACAATTGAACCTCACCTAGAATCATTCCAAGTCAGTTGGATAAATCACACATCCTTACCTATCACTAATAGATGTCTTATTTTAATTAAAATATATAACTATAATGATAAAATTTGGTGTGATATTCTTCAAATGAAAATAACACATATCCTATTAAGAGGATCATGGCTTTATGATTTTTACATAATCCATTATGGACATAAAAACACTTATGTATTCAAACATAATGAGAAAATAATCAAATTATTTCCCATAAAGCCTAACAAAAAGCTATCAATTACACCTCTTCACAAACCCAATTATGAATTACAACTCAAATTCAATCAAAAGAGAAATGTAAAACTCCAATTGATAGTGATATTGACATCCATGATAAAATGTGTGAATCTTCTAGTATTCAAATCACAATCTTAGGGTTTAAACACTTAATTAGAGAGTTCAATGACCTTACTTTTTTTATTTATCTTGCATCTTTAAGAAATCTCTATTGATGTTGAGAATCACCACATACCTATTGTAGTCTTAAATCTATTATTTGAATTCACTGATTTGATCCCCGATGACTTACCTAATGAACTACTACCATTAAGGGATATACCACATGTTATAGACTTGATTCCTGGTTCATATTACTTAACTTACTTCATTATAGGATGAATCTAACTAAGTATGAAAAATTCAAATAACAAGTAAATGACCTTCTGAACAAAGAATTTATTCAAGAAAGTCATAGTCCTTTTGTTGTACTAGTTATTTTAACTTTAAAAAAGATGAAACTTTGAGGATGTGTATTGATAGCAAAGTAGTAAATAAGATCATAATAAAATATAAGTTTCTATACCTAGGTTGGATGACTTGTTAAATCTTATTTTAGGCTCATTTTTATTCTCTAAAATTGATTTGAGAAGTGGATGCCATCAGATATGATTTAAATCAGGTGATGAATGGAAAATAGTGTTCAAAACTCTCATTGATCTTTATGTATGGTTTGTCATGCTATTTGGTCTTTCAAATGCACATAATACATTCATGAGACTAATAAACATTGTATTAAAACCTTTTATTGATCAATTCCTTCTAGTATATTTTGATGATATTCTTATTAATAGCCCATATGAGAAGTTACATCTATATTACTTAAGAATAATCTTAAAGAAATTAAGATCAACAAAATTATTGGTAAACCTTAAAAAAATATTTTTTTTTCTATCAAAGTAAAGTCTTTTTCTTAGATTTTATTATATATATTGATGGATTAAAAACTAACCCATCAAAAATTAAGTCTATTATAGATTGGCCAACCCTGAAATATTTTACGGATATTAGAAATTTTCATGGATTAGCAACTTTTATCGGAGGTTTATAATAATTTTCAGCATTACTATAGTTACTATCATTAACATCTTGAAAAGAGATAAGTTTACATGGACCATAGATGCTAAAAGAGCCATGCAATGAATTAAAACTCTTATGACTTCCTAACCTATCTTAAGACTTCCTAACTTCAATAAAGTATTTGAAGTGACATGTGATGCATCAAGTTTTAGAATTTGTGGAATATTAAGTCAAAAAAATCATCTAATTATTTTCTTCATTAAAAAACTTAAATGATGGTAGACAAAAATATTCTATATATGATTATTCAAACTCTTAAGCACTGGAGGTATTATCTGTTACATAAAGAGTTTATTTCAAATACTGATTGTTAAGCTCTAAAGTTTATTAACTTTCAAAAGAAATTAAATCATAGACCTACTAAATAGGTCGAATACTTTCAAGACTTTTCTTTGTGCTTAAAAATAAACTTGAAATATAAAATAAACTAATATATGCTTTATCTAAAGTATCTATGATGGTTTTATCTATTAATTTCAAAATTTTGGATTTAAAACTTTAAAGGAAGATCATAAAATTTGTCCTGATTTCCATATAATATATTTAAAACTTGAATTTAAGCCCTTAATATTTGATAACTTCTTTATCAATCTAGATATGTCTATAAAGACAACCAATTATGCATTCTTAAAATATCCAGAGGAGAATTCCTTATCTCCAAATTATAGTCAGAAGGTATATCAAGATAATTTGGTGAATTAAAGACCCAAATATTAATTAAGCTAAGGTGTTACTAGCCATCCCTATGAAAGGATGTTGAGTGTATCATAGCCTAATTTCACACTTAAAACTGTCAAACAAAGGATAGATCATTATACTTCATTACCTATTTCTTCTAGACAATGTAAAGACCAATCCATATATTCTATATTAGGTTTATCTAGAATGCCTCGTGGATATAAGAGTATATTTATCATTGTAGATAGATTTTTAAGATGACACGTTTCATACCTTGCTAAAAATTAAATGATGCATTTCACATAGCAAGATTATTTTTTAAGAAAATTGTTAGATTACAGTCCCATCCATTATAGTTTTTTGATAGAGACATCAAATTTATATCTTATTTTGGAAAACTTTATGAAAATTAATGGGAACATAACTAAAAGCCTCCTCTACATTTAATCCATAAATTGATGGACAGACAAAAGTTGTCAATAAGACATTAGAAAATATATTAAGGTGTTTATTTGAGAAAAATTTAGGAAACTAAGATTTAATATTACCTACATCTAAATTTGCATAAAATAGTTTTATTTTTAGAACAACCCATAAGTCACCTTTCAAAATAGTTTATGGATATAACCTTAAAATGTCTATTGACCTAGCTAATACACCTACTCATGCATTTTGTGATTTAGCATATATATAATCTCATGTGATTTTCTTAGCTTTCATGAAGACATAAAGAAATGATTGGAAATACAAAGTAGTAAGTATGATGAACAAATAAATAAAAATAAATTTTTTAATGAATATGAGGTAGGTGATCATGATTAGTTTGCATCCATTCTTCCACAAAATATAAAAAATTACAAGTGAGAGCATGTGGGTCATTTAAAATTATTATAAAACTTGGCACTAATGCTTATGTTCTTAAATTTCCCCTAATATGTTTATTAGTCATGTTTTAAAGAAGTTACCCAACATCCAAATTTGCAAGAGGAGATAGAAATTATTTACAAGTACCTATTCAATCAATATTCTTTGAAGTGGAGTGTATCATATCAACTTAGATACCAATAAATGATAACACCATTAAGAGATTCTTAGTGATGTGAAAAGACAAACCACCAAGTAAGAATACATGGATGACTTTAGAAGAACTATAGATCTTCATCCTCAAACTTCTTGAAGACTTTCAAAATCTTAACTCTTTGGAGAAAAGTTATTTAAGGCCTAAGGGAATCAGCATAGCACTTCCAAGGAGGAGAGGACCTCTCATAAGATCCCAAACTAAAGCTTGAACTTAGGAGGACTTTTATTTGATTTTACGTGTTGTGGATTTATATTTCATGTGTTGTATTAAGTAGTAATGTATTACGTATCATTTTTAAGTGTTATATAAGAGTGGTTGAAACATGTGAGTTCATGTATTAAATTATATAGGTGTCAGTCTAGCACTTTGGCCTACATTATATAGTATTTAGTGTTTGTGGAAAGAGAAGCTAGTGCCTTGGCATTGGTCTATGGCGCCTTAGTATTAGACTGTGGCACCGGGGTGTTGTTTTATGGTGCATCAACATTATGAAATAAAAGTTCCAACTTTTTCTTAATTTTTGATAGTTTTCTTCTCAAGGTACACATCTCTTGGAGTATTGTACTTATTTAAATACAAATTCTAACCTAATGAAAGACTTTGACTTTTGGGTGTAAAAAATGAAAGAAAACTCTTTGGTTGGAGTTTAGTGGGCAGCCGTCTGAGGAATTCAGTGATCTCTCATTATCATTCTACTTTGGTGAGTAGAACTTTTGTATATCCCTTTCACTTTGGTGAGTGGAAGATCCTGGGAGCATTTTTTATCCACCACCCACTACGACATCTTCTCTCTTCAACCCATCCCAAACTAGAAGATTCATGAAGGCAAACCTAGAAAGACTCACAGGCTGAGTTAGATTTAGTAGGTCTATGTTAAGTTGTATATGACAGATATTTAGTTTCCACTTATATTTCTTTTATGGGATTGTATTTTTATGGACCCAGCCATATCAAACATTTTTTATTATTGAAAAAACTATCTGATTATTTATTGTATTACTTTGTGTTATATACTATAAATCAATGCTTTTTCTATTATTCACTTGATTATTTGTGGATGTAGTCTAAATATATATTTATGATAAGATTCTAGGGAAAATTTTCATTCAAAAAATAATAAAAATATACTAGGTTTGATTAAAGTTATGATAAGATTCTAGTTAAAAGTTGTTTGTTTTGATTAAAGTTACTAGTTGATAGTGGATCTCACCGAGGTTCAAAGTATAAGGTTGATCATCTTCATTTGATTACATCATAAGTCTATATCTCTATGCCACTTCAGTAATCTTATGTTTGTGGAATGTAAGTCCAAAATTTTCTTTTAGTGACTTCGAAGTGGGAGCTTGGCTTCACTACTGTACTCTTCCATATTAATGTGGTTTTTAGTTATTACAAATCTAGTGCACATCTAAATGGTCGTGCTTGCAACCTTTGGGTGAGCACAACTTGGGTAACCATAAATTATGGATCTTGGACCTCTAGCAATTTTTTTGTGAAAACTCATAATATTTTAGAGTGACTCACTTAGCTACTATCACATCTTTAGAGGAGCTCACAATTTCTTTAAGGGCATTTAAGAATCATAAAATTTAGTAATAAACATTGTGTTAAATTTAACATAGGAGGAGATGATTCCTGGGGAGAAAAGAGAACCACTAGAGAAGTGATTCTTTAAAGAAGATAAAAAAGGAGTGATACTTCAAAACATCACTTGTGGTAAGCAGTGAAGTGGTTAATTTGATGTTAAGCAATGATAAATAAGCTAAATTAATTATTCCCATAACTTGAACTTTACTATAAGTTTGATTATATGATCTCTCTATTAAAGATATTTATAGTTGGAACTTTCTTCTCATAGTTCTTTTAGGCAAAAAGGTTATATTCTCCATTACTGCATAAGGAGTAAATCTTGCATATGGTAGATGTCAAGGTCAGCACCTTGACACTTGAGAGTTATATAATTTTGATTGAATCTAGAAAAACCATTTGATCCTCCACACATGGGGCTATTTGAGAAGTTTATTTTAAAGTGCCTCAGATCATTCTTTTGATTCTCTTCTTTATCTTTGCAAATTGCTTAGTAGTCATGATTTTCTACTTTTTCATGTCCATGGATTCTTCTTTGTCAAGATACTTTGCTTCTTACAGTCTAAGCACAAATCCATGCTCCCACATATAAGAGAATGCTAGATTCAAATATGCTTTTGGAAATAGTGGAAACCTACATATAAGACCAAAGAGATCTTAATGGGCTCAAGTGTAAAAGATATCATAAAAAGGAGAAGAATGAAGAAGTAAGACATATATAGTAGGGGAAACATAATAGAAATTTATTCACCACTTCTTAAAAGCTTAGAGAATTATGAAATTTCTTTTATGAAAATACCCTTTAACCATATATTTAAGATGCACCTTGCACTATTAAAAAATAAATATAAGAAAATATTATATAATTTTTATATTCATATGGATACTATAGTAATAAAAACTTTAATGTATATGTCTTATTTAAGATATGTCTCACATGTGTTTCAAGTGATTTCCTTCTGTGAGCAAGCTGAGTTCTTCCATGTGATGGCTGAGTTCATCCATTTTGTTGAGTGTCAGCCCCATGAGCTTATAGAATCATAATTTTGCATTTTAATTTTAATAAATATATATTTGAAATTATTGATGATTTATTTTCAATATTTCAAAAAATTTATCAAAAACAATAAGCTAGGACAATCAAGTGACACTATCTAGAGGTTTGGCTGAATTTAGTGCTTTTTCGTTATAAAATTAGATAGGTGTACACATTTTAAATAAATTATAATTTTTAATCATATTTTTCTAGATTCACCAATCATAATATTATTTTATCAAAAATCAATAATGTGCATTTTTAATTTTACAAAATCATATGCACAATATTTTACTCATGATTTTTTCAAAGCATAACTAACTAAAGTTCAATTCCTTGATGAAAAATTAATTATGCAAAATAATAAATTATTTATTTCATCTTATGCAATTTTTATTTTATTTATCAAAATTTTTTTGAATTTATTTTGCCTTTTAAGTTCAATTATATTCAATTAATATGTTACATTAAATTAATCCAAATATATTTTTCCAAATGAATTAATTTAATTTTTGGCTACATATTTTTCTTATGTTTTCTGAATTTATTTTATATTTTTTGTTTTTTATTATTTAATTTTGCATTGATAATATTTTTATGATATATGAGATTATTTTAAAACATTCAAAATTTAGAGCACCCATTTATAATAGGTGAATATCACAGCCAATTGATGAAGAAAGAGATGCTCTAATATTCTTCCAATCACCAAAGTGAAAGAAGTCTGAGATTGTTCTACTCACCAAAATAGAATTGCAATGAAGGATCAATGAATCCCTCGGATGACTGGAGACCAAGCTCCAACCATAAGTATCTTCACTCAAATTTCACACACAAAAGTCAAAAGTCCTTCGTTAAGTCGGAACTAGTATTTAAATAGATACAATACTCTAAGGGATGCATCCCATGGGAAGAAAACTACCAAAAAAATTTTAAAAAAGATAGACTATCATTTCATAATGTTATGGCATACCACAGTCCAGCATCAAGGCGCCATAAATCCAGTGCTAAGGTGCCAATTTCTTGGTTCTCACATACTAAAATCTAAAATCCCATGCACTAAAATTAAATACATAAACTCACATGTTTTCAACCATAACTCTAATACAACACTTACACATGATTAAATATACCCATTACATAAAACATAAATCTACATATAAAGTCTACTAAAAGTTTTCATGAGTTCATACTTTGGCTTGTGACCTAGTGATAGGTCTTTTCCTACTTTAATGTGCTACATCAACTCCCCTAGGCCTACAATAACTCTTCTCCGAAGAGCAAGCTTCATGAAAGTCTTCCATAAGTTCAGGGGAAAAGTTTTGTAATTCTTTTAAAGTCATCAATATATCCTCACTTGGTGGTTTATCTTTCCACCTGACTAAGAATCTTTGGCTGACACTGTAATCTGTGGGTGTCTCCATTATGATGATATTCTCCACCTCCAAGAATGTTGATTGGATAGATACCTATAAATAACTTCTACTAATCCTACAAAAGCATCATTCTACATATTTGGAGGTTAAGTAAAGATATTAGATCTTCCACATTAAAAATAGGGCTAATAAACATGTGAGGGGGCAATTAAAGAATATGCATTAGTACCAAGTTTTCTAATAATTTTGAACGGCCCATATGCTCTCACTTGTAACTTTTTTATATTTGGAAGAAGAAAATCTATTAGGATGGATACAAACCAATACATAATCACCTACCTCATATTTTTTAAAATTTTATTTTTATATTTTGTTCAACATACTTAGCATTTTGTGTTTCCAATTATCTCTTTATGCATTTATGAAGACTATGAAAATCACATGCAAATGTATATGTTGAATCAAAAAATGTATGAGTAGGTGTATTAGCTAGGTTAATAGGCAATATAGGGTTATATTCATAAACTATCTCGAAAGGTGACTTTTAGGTTGTCTGTGAAATGAAATTATTGTATGTACATTCAGATGTAGGTAATATTAAGTCTCTATTTCTAAATATTTTCTCAACTAAACACTTTAGGAGATTTCCTAATGTCCTATTCACTATTTTCATCTATCTATATGTTTTTGAATGAAATGTAGAAGAGAATTTTAATTATGTTCCCTTTAGTTTGTATAAAGTTTTTCAAAGTAGAATATAAATTTAATGTCTCTATTAAAAACTATAGTGGACGGGACTCCGTGCAACTTAATAGTTTCTCTAAAGAACAATCTTGCTATTTGAGATGCATCATTTGATTTTGAACTTGGAAATATGCTATCTTAGAAAATCAATCTACTAAGATGAAGATACTATCATGATCATGAAGGGTTCTAGGTAAACCTAATGTGAAATCTATGGATAGGACTTTCCAAGATCTAGAAAGAATAGGTAAGATTTTGTAACAACCTGCTTTTTGTTTGACAATTTTAGCTTGATGATAAATGTAATATTAAGTTGCTATACACTCAACATTTTTTTCTTAGGGATGACTAATGGAACATTTGCTCAACTATTGTTTGGATCTTTAATTTATTGATATATCCTAATATACCTCCTAAATGTAATTCAAAGATAAAGAATTCTTGAAGAGATGTTTTAAGAATACATAATTACATACCTTTGTAAAGATATTCATCTCGAATGATAAAAGAGCTATCAAAAGTTAAGGGCTTAGATTCATGTTCTAAGTATATCATATGAAAATCAAGATACATTTTATAATCTTCTTTTAATGTTATAAATCTCAAATTTTAATATTAAAAGGATGAAACCATTAAAGATACTTAGATAGAGCATCAACTGGGTTTTTTTTAATCCTAGGTTTATTTTTAATCATAAAAAAATATTGAAGATATTTGACCCACTTAGAGTGTCTATGATTACATTGTTTGGGAGTTATTAAACTATAAAGTTTGATGATTAGTGTTCTTTATGAAATAAATAATGCCACCAATACTTAAGAGTTTGAATAATCGCATAAAACTCTCGATCATAAGTGAAATATTTTTGCTTAGTGTCATTTAATTTCTCACTAAAGAAAGCTACAAAATGATTTTCTTGAGTTAGTATTTCACCTATTCCAACACTTGATGCATCACAAGTCACTTTAAAGACTTTATTAAAGTTATGAAGTCTTAAGACATGTGAGAAAGTCATAAGAGTTTTAATTTGTTTCATGGATCTTTTAGCTTCTTAGAATATCCATGATAGGGGCTACAACAGTACTAAAGGTTTTATAAAACGCTTATAGAAAGTTACTAATCCATGAAAACATCTAGCAACTATAAAATATTTTAGAGTTGGACACTCCAAAATAAATTTGATTTTTAATGGGTCGGCCTTTAATCCAGCAACAGGTACAATGAATCCTAAAAAATGACTTTTGATTGATAGAAAAAATATTTCTTAAGGTTTAGATATAATTTTTAACTTCTCTAAGTTCATTTTTAAATGATGTATATGTGACTTCTCATGTAGGTTATATATAATAATATCATCAATATAGACTACAATAAATTGACCAATAAATAGTTTCAAAATATCATTTATTAGTCTCATGAATATGCTAGGGGTATTTGAATGATCAAATAGTATGACTAACCATTCATAAAGGCCATTAGGAGTTTTGAATGTTGTCTTTCATTCATTACTTGGTCTAATCCTTATTTGATGGTATCTACTTCTCAAATCAATTTTAGAGAATAATGATGAACTTGAAATAAGATCTAGCATATTATCCGATCTAGATATAAGAAACCTGTATTTTATTATGATCTTATTTACTGCTCTGCTATCAATACACGTCCTACAAGTTTCATCTTTCATAGGAGTTATGAGCAGGTACAACATAGGACTATGATCTACTTATATAAAACCCTTCTTTTGGAGATCATCTACTTGTTATTTTAACTTAGCATGCTCAGTTGGACTCATTCTATAATGAGTTAAGTTAAGTATTTATGAGCCAGGAATCAGATCTATAAGATGTTGTATATCCCTTAATAAAGGTAGCTCATTAATAAGTGATCTAGAATTAAATAAGTGAATTCAAACAATAGATCTAAGACCTAAGTAGGTATATTATGATCCTCAGTATCAACAGAAATTTCTCGAAGATGCAAGATAAATAATGAAGTAGGGTCATTGAATTCTCTAGCTAAGCATATAAACCTTAAGGTTGTAATTTGAATTCTAGGAGATTCACATGTATTAGGATGTATATCAAAAGTATCCTCCTTATCATTGGATGGTGATATCACTTTCAACTTGAGTTTCACATTCCTTCCTTGATTAGGATTGGGTTGATGTTCAGAATTAGGTTTGTGATGAGGTGCTAGAAGAATTCTATGAGGGGGTATAATTAGCCTCTCTTAATAGGCTTTCTAGGGAATAACTTGATTATTTTCTCATTATACTTGAATATGTAAGTATTTTCATGCACATAATGGATCACATTCAAGTCATAAAGTCATGGTCTTTCTAATAAGATAAGAGTTATTTCCATTGGAAGAACATCACACCAAATTTGATTATTATAGCTCCTTATTTTAGTTAGGACAAGACATCTGTTAGTGATAGGTAGAGATGTGAGATTTACCCAACTGACTTCAATTAGTTTTGGGTGAGATTTTATTGTAAGATTGTCTCTAGTGATAGCATAGATTGATATGACATTCATAGCGCTACCCCCATCTATTGCTAGTTTACACCTCTTCACTTTACATAGAATATACATCAAGAAAATAATCCTCCTTCTCCAATCTTCTTCTTCTCTAGAAGTAATCATACATATATAATTGATACTGGATTATTTATATTTTGTTTTACTTCTTCATCAGATAAGGTTGTATATCTTGTATCTCTTCAATATCTTCTTCTTCTTCTTCTAAATCCTCCAATTCACATAAGAACATGATTTTTTTTCTCTACATTAGTTTTGTATATTATCTTTTTAATACTTTTAAAGCAAACTATTTCTTTCACATTTTTAGAAGTAGTCTCCTTAGGGTTCATTTTATAAGGGCTATTTGATGCAGAAGGATTTGGTAAAATAATATTCTTTTAATGTCGAGATATAGGTGATATTTAAAAGTTATTTGAGCCTTAATTTTAGATGTGGATGCATCTTTCTTATGCTTTTCTAGGAGTAAAGCATAATGAAAGGTGGCCTCTAAAGTTTGAGGATCATGAAACTCTACTTCATTCCTATTATCTCCTCTTAATCCAATGACAAATTTGTTTGCTATTTGACACACTTGATCAGTACATTGAGTTCTAGCTATTAAGTCCTCAAATGTGTTCATATATTCTACTAATGACATGATTCCTCACTTAATATTAGTTAATTAATTATGGTTCCTTTTATCATGATTTCTAGGACAATATTTCTCCCTTAAGTTTTTTTTTTTCATTTTACCCTAGTCATAAGACTTCTATCGTATCTCTCTTCTTTAGATGAAATATTATTCTATTAGATCTTTTCATATTAGTTTAATAAATGTTATTCAATGGTAAGCATCTGTATGATACCAATCAAAGAAATCCATTTGAGTCAATTAATCTAAAAAGTTATTGGGATCATGAACACCATCATATGTTTGGGCATCTACCTTAACTTATTTTGCGGTCATGTAATGTTTCATAGACACTAAGATGGTCTTGTCTAAGGGGGTTCCTTAGGTTTGGCCTTCTTGCAAGATACTTATCTATAGAAATGTCAATATTTTCCCAACCTATGGGAACTAAGTCATCTGGATGGTGTATAATTGGTGGGATTTGAAGCCTAGTACTTGAGGTTTGAATTTGTATGATGAGATTCATGAGTAGATCTTCTACCCTAGTGAATTTCTTCTCACTTCTCATGGAAATCACATCTACACTTTTAGTTAAGTCCTTTAATTGATCTAAACTAATGGATTTAGGTGAGATGATGTAAATAAAAAAGGTTGCAATATAACACTCTAAATGATGATTTTAAATATGCAAAAGGTGAATTAAACCTAACACACAAAATGAGTTGCATATATTTTAGAATTACTAGCCTTCAATAAACACAAAGGAACATGTGGATACAACAAAACATTAAACACACATAGAAAAGAAAAAAACATAAAATATTTAAGGATATAGTTTTGATTTTTATGTAAGGTTTATATCTAGATTAGGCTATCTAGTGAACTCCTCCTTACTTAAGTTGTCACTCAAGTGTGATAGCTTGAACTTAGGTTAAGTAGGAAAATACTAGGTTTTATAAATGGAGATAACTAGTTGATAGTAACACAATTATTTATAGAATTGCCTACCACATGAATTTAGCATGTGTTCCCAAAAAAAATCACTAATTCTATAAAGAATATTACTCAAAATCTAAAATACAGAATTAACCATACTTAGATTTGATATGAATTATCTACTAGCACTTTTTCCATGCTTCCAAACCATGGTCTTCGATACCAAAATTGATGATGGGCAAAGACCACAGTGGGTGGATGGAGAAAGAGATGCTCCAATATTATTCCACTCACCAAAGTGAAAGAAGTCTGAAATTATTCTACTCACAGAAGTAGAATTGTAGCGAAGGATCATCAAATCCCTCAGACAACTGGCCACCAAGCTCCAACTAAGAGTGTTTTCACTCAAATTTCACACACAAAAGTCAAAAGTCCTTCATTAGGTCAAAAATAAAGATTAAATAGGTTAAATAATACAAGGGATGCATCCATTGGAAAGAAAATCACTAAAAAAATTTTTAAAAAAAGTTAGAAATGTCATTTCACAACACTACGGCACCACGAACCAGCATCGTGTTGCCACACTCTAGCACCGAGGTGCCATGAACCTAACATCAAAGTTCCAGCCTCTCAATTCTCACACACTAAAGTCTATAGAGTACATTGCCAAGGGGCCATACCCAAACCTATGAAATTAAATACATAAAGAAATGTTTTTTAATCACAACTTTAATACAACACTTACACATAATTAAATATACCCATTACTACATAATGTAACACATGAAACATAAATCCACATATAAAGTATACTAAAAATTCTCTTGAGTTCATGCTTTGACTTGTGACCTAGTGATAGGTCATTTCCTCCTTTGATGTACTACATCACCCCCTTCCTTTTCTCTTTGCATGGTTGAATTTTACTTTTTTTTTCTTTATTTTTGTATATTTTTCTTTTAAAATTACTTTTTAATTTATTTAAATCCATTCCTTAAATCCTCTTGTCCATTTAGCGCATTTAATGTAAATATCTTCCCAAATTGATTCATGTACTAGGTCGGGCTGCCTCTTGGGATTAATTAATTTGTTTTTGATTAAAATTGAGGTTTTAAAAAAATGGACTGGATAGCTTGGTTCAACCAGCGTAACTGTGAATAGGTCATTTGGTTAGTTTCGTTCAAGTACAATATCATTTCACATAACCATAACTAGGATTGAACCAATTTTAAAGAACCCATCTTAAAATAATTAAATTTATTTTTTTTATTTTTAATCAGATGGTAAAAAATAAAAAAATTAAATTAAAATTATATAAAATAATTAAAAAAAAATTAGAAAATTTTTATTTTCGAAAAAATTCAAAATATTTATGAATGAAGAGTCCTAACTTAAATTAATAAACATCATTTTTATTAGTTTAAAAATAATTTTAATATTTATTACATCATCTGAGTAGGTTCTATCATTTAGAATGGATGAGCTCCCTTGAGCCTATGCCAACACCTCTTTCACTTGCTAGTCTACCATATCCTTGATGTCCTTTTCATACATCAAGGTACTATCAGCTGCCTTCCTATGCAGGCTATCGATATCCTCATCTATTGGAGTAGTAACTCAGGTATGTCGGCCTCTATAAGAGTGGTTTGAGGGACAGGTGCTTGATTTTGCAATGCCAATACCACTACCATCAACTCCTCTACTCTCCTCACCATCCTATCAATCTGATCATCTTTAAGCTTGATTTGTTGGAGGAGGCATTGAGTTGAGTCCAATGCCTCACCTTCTTCATCTATAACACCCTAAGCATCTTGGATGGGTTGTTCCCTATGCAAGGATCCTCAAGTATCAACCATGTGGACTTTAGCAGTATCATCTAAAAGGTCATCCTCATAGACATTGAAGTCTATCATACCCTCTTCTTGGTTTGAATGGTCATCTCCAACTATTTAGCTCACTACAGCATGATAGTCCTATAATATCTCCTCAAATGATCGGTCATCCACTCTACCCAAAACCATTGGGACATCTATCAGGGGGTGATTCACTATTGGACTGTGTCCTGAAGAGGTGATGCACTGTACATTTTGGATAGGAGGGGGGCTATCTTTTACCAGTTCAATAATAATATGAGTGAACCTAACATTTCCTTCTTCCTTCTCCTCCGATTATGGTGGTGGAGCGATTACAATGTCCTTGGTCTGCCACTCCTTCTTCTCTATTATTGGGGTGAGAGGTCAAGTGGGAGAGCTCGGCCTCACCTCAACTGATAGAGTGGATGGAGCGTGGTCTTGAGATGTAATGATATCATCAAGGAGGATGCCTTTTCTCGAGATGCTGACTTATGGTATTTGGAAGGAACTTTAGATGGTGGAACATGGACTAACAATGGTGGTCAACGAGTGGAGTGGTGTGGTGGTGGTGACACCGACTGCCTCTCCGCCGAAGGTCTCCTCCTGCAACTAGATCCAATAAGAAAAATCATGTATGAATGAACATCTATATCAGCTCGTCAATTAGGATGGTCAATTATGCTGAGGATGTCAACTGTCTGGCAAACCTCCTCCTAGCTCTTGCCCGCTTGGGCAGCAATCTTGGCATTCATGGCCTTTTCTCTATAGATATGATCCCTTACACTTCTAAAGATAACTTGTCTTAAGTAATGAATGGTGGTAGACTCAGAACGTCCATGGACTCTCCCTACTCTCTTGAGCACGGACCTCAGACCATCTTAGGGCTTCCTCATCTCCCTATCCAGTGTCTCATACTCTATGGGTCATGGGGGTGATGTTGTTATCTTCTTCACATCCTCCTCTCCCTCTACAACTGAGAGAGGGTGAAACCTACTACCACTTAAAAGGGGAGAGGTCTCACGAATAAACCCCTCTTCAACTACATGAGACGCTTCTTCAAGCTTCTTAGCCATGCTCATAGTACCTCTTAATCTTCCTATTCTTTTTGCGACATTGAGTCTTGGTCAAGGGTGCATGATGGGAGGTATTGACCTCAAAAGTGGGAGAAATAATCTCAGATGTTAGAACTAGCTTCTTATTGACCTCAATTTTGGAGTGAGGATTGAATCTCCTCTTCTTAGACTTAGGGGTCTTCTAAATATTAAGACTTCCTTAGTCATAAGATACTTTTAGTAATTAGGTAAACACTTAACCTAAGCCTAGAGACTTAGAAAGTTTGAAATTTATTACTTGAGTAATTAAAGAGTAATTAAGCTAGTTAGTTTTCAATTAAACCAAAATTAAGCCTCAATTACTATTCAAAATTAATTAAAATTAATTTTAAATGATGCTCCTTTGAAATACCTTCAAAATGAATATTTATTTGTATTTTTCTAATTTTTTTATGATTTATTATGAATTTTGGAAGTTTCAACCATTAAAAATAATTAATTAAGTCTAATTAAGCCTAATCCTATTGGGGCCATGCAGACCGTTGATGTGGCATGCTTTTCATGTGGTGCCATAATTGGTTAAATACATCATCGGCCGGTCTGGTACGTACTTTCATCTCCATCATCTAATATTGGATCAGATGGCATAGAATAAACCCGTAGTTCCTTAAAGGATTATATCAAAATTTAACTAGCAAATAATCACTACCGTCTATTCCAATCACATGGAATAGACGGTGCGGGGTCTTACGAGTGATGAAAGATAGAGGCCATCCACCATTCCTCGCTTGATCCAAGCTCGGATTGACTCAAAATGGATCTCACACCTTCACGGTGATAATCCGAGGGGATCCAACAGTGGAAAACACATGATATGAAAGTTTCCTTCACAAAAGACCAACCATTTTTTTTGCCAAAAGCTCAGTTTCATGGAATTACTTCATCAGAGCTCAAGACCAATGGTGAATTTGATTGAGGAAGCTTCGTCTAGTGGAGATGAATCCCTATTGAGCATCACTTGGATAAATTCCTCGTTGTTCGCTCTATGGACTACGTACCATCAATTTGCAGGTCAGCTTTGATCGAAGTCTCACATCTGGTGGTTGAAAGGATTGGGAGGTGATTTGTTCTTTCTTGATGAGGTGTGGGGATGGTGTGTGTGAAGTTAATTTTGGTTTGGTAAAGAATTGAGGGAGTTGTATCTAAAAAAAGAGCTACTCTATTTCTTTTTTTTGTGAAGTTTACTTTTCTTTTTTTTTTATTTGGCAGCCATCAAGCACCCAAATGAGAGTCTAACCTACTCATATAGCCTAATCCATGTGGGATAGGTTGACCTTGGACCAATAGGAGGTGAGTTAACTCACCTCCCTCGCTAGCAGAAACCCATGGACCCAAAGGAGATGGCTGCTGCCTTGAGCCACCAGCCAAGCACCTAGCTAACCCAATCAAGCCACATGGAGGTGACACCAACCACTCCAGCACCCTGATGGTGGCTGACCGGCCAAAATTTGGGACCAAATTTGTCCGTCTGATGGGGGGTAATATACCACCTCATTTCAATCTGAATCCAACATGAACACCCTTAGAAACTCCCTAGATCTCATTTCAAAACTCCCAGAGCTTCCACAGAGCACTCCAAGCTTCCCTACGCTCAGATTTCTTCAAGCCGAAAAAGGATAGCCCCTCCTTCACTATTTCCAATGGGGAGAAAGGAGAGTGGACTTTACTATTTTTGGCAAAAAAACCATGTGGGGAGGAGAATCCAAGTGGGATTTGCTTTGGGTTGAGCTCAATTTAGGTTGGGCTGGTTTTGGACTGACCCAAGGTGGGTTTGGGTCAGGTTGGATCAAGTTTCAATAGGTCTTAACTTGGTTCAAGTGGGTTTTGGTTCATTTGAATATTTCAAGTCAAAGGGATTAGCTTAGGTTTGACTTGGGTTTATTTTGGGTTTGGCTTGATGACTATAGGTTTGATTTAGATTTGGGATGGAGATTGAAGATATAATTGATTCATGAGAAAATCAAGTGAAATTGGTTTGAATTGAATGAGAATTTGGCAAAATCTATGAGATAAAATCATAGGGCTTATGATGGATTTAGAGTTTGGATTTGATTATAGATTTCAATCATTTGATTTGGATTTAGATTTAGATTTGGGTTTGATATAAATTGAATTTGGTTGTGGCTTAAGATGGTGAACATAGGTTGGGTTTAAGTCATGGAGTAAAGGTCATCCTAATCCCATGGTTCTTAGTCTCTAGGTTTAGGTTAAGTGTTCACCTAATTACCAAAAGTATCTTATGACTAAGGAAGTCTTAATATTTAGAAGACCCTAAGTCAGAAGAGGAGATTGAATCCTCACTCTAAAATTGAGGTCAATAAGCTAGTCCCAACATCGAGATTATTTCTCCCACTTGAGGTCAATACTCTCCCATCAAGCAAGACTTCAGTCTGCAATAATAGGAAGATTAAGAGGTACTATGAGTGCATGGCTAAGAAGCTTGAAGAAGCCACTCATGTAGCTGAAGAGGGGTCTATTCGTAAGACCTCTCCCCTTCTAAGTGGCAGTAAGTTTCACCCTCTCTCAGTTGTAGAGGGAGAGGAGGATGTGAAGAAGATAGCAGCATCACCCCCATGACCCACAGAGTATGAGACACTAGATAGCAAGAGGAGGCTAAGCAGTGCGGTCCGTGCTCAAGAGAGTAGGGAGAGTCCATGGGCTTAAGTCTACCACCATTCATTACTTAAGACAAGTTATCTTTAGAAGTGTAAAGGATCATATCTATAGAGAAAAAGCCATGAATGCCAAGATTACTGCCCAAGCGGGCAAGAGCTAGGAGGAGGTTTGCCAGACAGTCGACATCCTCAGCATAATTGACCATCCTAATTGACGAGCTGATATAGATGTTCATTCATACATGATTTTTCTTATTGGATCTAGTTGCAGGAGGAGACCTTTGGCGGAGAGCCAGTCGGTGTCACCACCACCACACCACTCCACTCGTTGACCACCATTGTCAGTCCATGTTCCACCATCTCAAGAAAAGGCATCCTCCTTGATGATATCATTACATCTCAAGACCACGCTCCATCCACTCTATCAGTTGAGGTGAGGCCGAGCTCTCCCACTTAACCTCTCACCCCAATAATAGAGAAGAAGGAGTGGCAGACCAAGACATAATGTCACCACCATAATGTCGGAGGAGAAGGAAGAAGGAAATGTTAGGTTCACTCATATTATTATTGAACTGGTAAAAGATAGCCCCCCTCCTATCCAAAATGTACAGTGCATCACCACTTCAGGACACAGTCCAAAAGTGAATCACCCCCCGATAGATGTCCCAATGGTTCTGGGTAGAGTGGATGACCGATCATTTGAGGAGATATTATAGGACTATCATGCTGTAGTGAGCTAAATAGTTGGAGATGACCATTCAAACCAAGAAGAGGGTATGATAGACTTAATCTGAGGATGACCTTTTAGGCGATCTAAAGTTCACATGGTTGATACTTGAGGATCCTTGCATAGGGAACAACCCATCCAAGAAGCTTAGGGTGTTATAGATGAAGAAGGTGAGGCATTGGACTCAACTCAATGCCTCCTCCAACAAATCAAGCTTAAAGATGGTCAGATTGATAGGATGGTGAGAAGAGTAGAGGAGTTGATTGTAGTGGTATTGGCATTGCAAAATCAAGCACCTGTCCCTCAAACCACTCTATAGAGTGACATACTCTACTCAATAGATGAGGATATCGTCGCATAAAGGCTGGTAGTACCTTGATGAATGAAAAGGACATCAAGGATATGGTAGACCAGTAAGTGAAAGAGGCGTTGGCATGGGCTCAAGGGAGCTCATCCATTCTAAATGATAGAACCTACTCAGATGATGTAATAAATATTAAATTTTTTTTAAACTAATAAAAATGATGTTTATTAATTTAAGTTAGGACTCTTCATTCATAAATATTTTGAATTTTTTCTAAAATAAAAATTTTCAAATTTTATTTTAATTATTTTATATAATTTTAATTTTAATTTTTTATTTTTTTACCATGTGATTAAAAATAAAAAATAAATTTAATTATTTTAAGATGGATCGGTTCTTTAAAAATTGGTTCAATCCTAGTTCTGGTCGGTTATGTGTAGAAATGATATTGTACTTGAACGAAACTAGCCAAATGACCTATTCACAGTTACTCTGGTTGAACCAAACTATCCGGTCCATTTTTTTGAAACCTCAATTTTAATGAAAAACAAATTAATTAATCCCAAGAGGCAGCCCGACCTAGTACATGAATAAACTTGGGAAGATATTTCCTTTAAATGTGCTAAATGGACAAGAGGATTTAAGGAATGGATTTAAATAAATTAAAAAGTAATTTAAAAAGAAATAATATAAAAAAATAAAGAAAAAAAGTAAAATTCAACCATGCAAAGAGAAAAGGAAGGGGTGATGTAGTACATCAAAGGAGGAAATGACCTATTACTAGGTGATGTGATTTGGAGCTCTGTTTCTTATGATTCATGTATGCAAATTTACATATGTTTAAATGCAAATGAGTATATAGTATGGACAACTTGAGAATACGATGCTTTAGCTAGCCCCAAGGAAGTCATTTGATTAATTCACTTCCTTGGTTAATAATGACACATACCCATCTGATTTCATCCATATATATTTTTGTATAAAAATTTATATAGAGCTTTAATTAGCATGTATTAAATAATTCAATCAAATTCAAACATAAACTTTAAATAAATACATATACATTCATCATCTAAGTGTGTTAAAACATGTTGTGTGTATAGGTATACTTAAGATCAAATCATATGCATGTTATATGTGATGGAAAGAAATAATTTAAAGAAGCCTTCCATATTAAATAAATCCATTTAAAGTCAACCTAAAATTAGGATTAATTAAAATTCATTTAAAAAGCCATTCACCAAAGAGAACTAAATCAAATGAATATGTTTTAGAGATGACTTAAGGTAGGGATGGAAGAGGGTAATCCTCTTCCTTCTCTTTACAACACTTACTTGTTAAGTATAAATCACATAAAACAAAATAAAATATAAATTAAAATAAGCAAATAAATTAAGCAACTTCAAGTGAAACCAACCTTGATGTTAACTTGAATATTTTCCAAACTTAGAGAAATACAACTCTAATGCTTAGTTAAGACATACCACACAAGACCTTAACACACACATTAGAATTAAGTTATCACTTCTAGCTCTAAGTTAGGATGGCATATGATGTGACGTATGTTTTATTTTATGATGTATTATTTTAGACTGGATGTTTAGGTATATGCTACATAGATTGGATGTTAGGCTATTCTTAGCCTAATAATGTTTTTTATAGGGGATTGTGCTTAAGAGATACTAAAAATAAATATGAATGCTCTCTTTGCATCTTTTTTAAACCACTAAGCATAATCCAAGTTAAGATAGGTGGGCTTGATTACCCATGTGTAGGGTGCTAAGTCCAAACTATATATATAACTGATTGGGATTGTATGTGTGTTTAACTAACACTTGTTTTGTAGGTGTAATTATATTTACTATCATATAAATGTAATTTTATAATTAGAAATTAGGATTAGTGCTATGGGAGATTAGGATGAGCAGTGGCTCGAAGGCTTTATCCTGGGAGGCTCTGTGATGCCTTTAGAGCACAACCAAATTAAAGGAGGAAGATAAGGTGGCCAAGAAGATATGAAGAATGAAGAACCCCATAGCATGTATTCATTTCTAATTGTAATTATTCTTTCATATTCTGGGTTGTATAAGGGTAGAGCTTGGCTACCCATCTTTTCTCTTTTCGGGTTGTACGATGGTACCCGACTGCACCGTCCTCTAATTCTTTTACAACAATTATAAAATAAATTGATGATTTGTTTAAATTGTGCATTAAAAATGTCATGCTTTTTCATAGTTTCTTATGATTGATGCATTAATGTGTGGCCTGGATGCGTTAGGCTCTTAGGATAAAATAAACCCAACTAATCACTCATAACTAAATTTTTAATAACTCATAACCACATCATAAAGCCTAGGTTATAAGCAAGATAATTAAAAGATTTAGCAACCCCTTAGTTGTATGGTTATATGTTTTACATCATGCATGCATCTTGAATCACTCTTGTAAAATGTGGGACTCCATCCTTATATGCATAGGGATTACTTGACTTGAGAGAGCAACCCCTATTGGTGGAGCTTCACCCTCTCTCTTTTGATTTTGCCAATAATCTACTTCATCATGAATTTAGGCATATAAAAATCCCAAAGACTTTGTCTAAACGATGTGTCAAAAGATGAAATAAATTTTGAAAAGATTTTACATTTGTAGATTAAGTCATATGCTCATACCACTCATGCTCTAGTCTCTTAGGGAGTGGGTTTAGGACTTTAGTCTCTTTCTAATTAAATAACTCCCCTAGCTATGTTGCAATTCATAAGACCAAACTACATGATTTTAAAATCATAAGAGGAGTTAGTTGGCAACCATTCCAAGCAGTTGTAAGTCCAGAAGTCAGACGTGTTTATCCTCTCTTATGGAGGTAAACTTTTATGTCCACCCGTCACTTAGATTTAGGTAACACTTTAGCTCATACTAAAGCTCTCTAGATTCAGGATCTGAGGTAGCTCGTACTAAAGCTGTTTACCTTGGGCTACAAGCATAAATCCTCACCTCTTAGGCATTTCCACAACCTTGTGTTGGTGGATCGTAAGTCCTATAATCTAATGAATTTTAACTCAAATAAATAAATCTCTTCACTTTCAAATATATAAATTCTAATTATAGGATAAGTTAGAATGCTCACTAAGCTTTCTAGTATCATGAGCATTTCCTACTTCCTCCCTTTAGATTCCAAAAATAAGTCTTCTCCTTGAACTTTCCCAATTGATGTTCCAAATATAACCAATCCTTTCTAACCTTGAAATTTTTGGAGATGATAATTGTCTACTTTAATTAAAAGAATTCTTAGAAAATTTCATTTCTTAAGATGTAATTAACTATGGAGGCTTGCCACCATAGGGAACTTAAGAACCCAGTTTAATATAAACTCTGCTTTATTCATCCATGTAAAGCAGGGGAAAAAACTCTGGTATATTTGAAAACCCATCATGCCTTAGGAGTCCTTATTTGGTGATTAGGTTCATTGAAGTGTGGTCTCTCTATCTTTCAAGAAAGTACATCATACCTCAATATCATACCAGATCACTTCAATTAGTACCCCATATGATCTGCTTGGTGTCCCCCCATAATCCAAAAAATAAACACCAAAGATTTTTCAGCGACTCCATTGGGGATAGTTCCTCTCTCCATCTCTAGTAGATAATTATCATCTCCAAGCATTGATAGTGGACTTATATTTGTATAAGCTCAAGATTATCTTTCTTTCCATTAACCCTTTGCTCATTTCATTCTAAAGCATAGGTAGCTAGCATCCTTTAGGTTTTAGGACCTCACCCCGTGTAGGTCCTAAGACTCCTATTGGGTCCCCCACTATGTAATAACAAATTAACTAAATAAG
The DNA here is from genome assembly GCA_021442155.1 of Cymbidium sinense. NCBI lineage: Eukaryota > Viridiplantae > Streptophyta > Magnoliopsida > Asparagales > Orchidaceae > Cymbidium > Cymbidium sinense. Next base: position 88,048,898 of record CM038227.1, on the reverse strand, counting down.
GGAGATGATTGAATATAAGTTAAACAGTGCTGAAACCTCTTACCACTTTCTGGTAAAGCAAGGATTCATTTCATATTTGAAAAATCTTAAAAAGAATCTAAAGTAAAATAAATAAAGTCTTTTGCAAAATTTTCAAATTTTTTTCATATAATAAAATTGGCTAAATAAACATCTTCATTTAAAATCAAAATCCAACAAAAGAAAAATCAAAATCTTTCAAAATAAATTAGACCTTACTTAGCATCCATAAAATTGCTAAGTGAGTGTTCCTCTTTTCAAAATTAAATCAAATAACAAACCTCTTTTTCACAAACATATTCAAACCCATTTTCAAAAATTAAAACTAGCACTCATTTAACACACTTAAATTTGTTAAATGAGTGTCCACTTTTCAAAATTTAAAACCAAATATATCCAAAATATTTTCAAAAATAAAACCAACTCCATTTAACACAACCATATTAGTTAAATGAGACTTTCATCTTTCAAGCCAAAATTAAAACAATCAACATATAAAATGGACTTCACTTAACATACCTAAATTTGTTAAGTGAAGGTCCACCTTTTTCAAAATAAAAATAATAAATAAATTGAACTCCATTTAACATGTCCATTTTTGTTAAATGGAAGTTACCAAGCCAAAATATTCAACACATATTTTTGAATTCCATTTAACATACCCATATTTGTTAAATGAGAACTCAATCTCCAAAATCAAACCAAACCATTGATCAAGAATCAAACAAACATACAAGTGAGCTCCATTTAACATACCTAAATTTGTTAAGTGTGAGTCTCAATTCCAAAATAATATCAAACAACAAATATGAAACATATATTTGAACTCTATTTGTGATATCTAAATTTGTCGAATAAGAGTTCCCCTTTTTCAAAAATTAAATCAAACAAATATCAAACACATTTTGAGCTCCATCTAACATACTTAAATTTGTTAAATTAGAGTTCTTTTCTTCAATTCAAATCAACATATCAAACAAAAACAAACCATTAAGACAGAAAGCTTTCAAACATATAATTGAACTATACTTAGCATACTTAAATTTGCTAAGAAAGGGTCTCTAAAATCAAATTTCAAACAAAAATATATGAAACATCTCCAAAGGTTTCTCTCCAAAACATTTAAACCCAACTCAACATACCTAAATTTGTTGAATGAGGGTTCCAAAATAAATCAGAATCTTATGGAAAAGTCTCTCCTCAAATTCCTAAATCTCTCCAAAATAATGAACCCTACTTAGCATACATAAAATTGTTAAGTGTGGGTTCAAAATCCAAAAATATCAAATCGAGAGTCAATGATTCAAATCAACCATTCAAGGCAAGGTTCTAATTCAGTTATATTTCAACAAATGCAGAGATACCAACCCAGTTTCTTTGTCCCTTTTATGATCAGTCCTCCATCATGTCTATCAGCAAGATAATCTTCTCCTTCCCGTCTGGTGTGGATTTGGCCTTGGGTCAAGCCAACCTCACCACTACAAGCATGCATGTGATTTAGTTCGGATGTGGCTTTAAAGTAGTCTGAGTCAGATGTGAGGGGCCAGCCCTCACCACTATCAGAAGGGAGGAGGTGGCAGGGCAGAAGCCACTTCTCCAGTTTGATATCCACTCAGGCTCCAAGTCTCCCTCACTAAAGAGAAAAGTTGTTATGGTTCCCACACCCTAGTGTGCCACCTTCGATCGCCAATATAATTTGCCTTATAGTTCCAGGGTTAGCCACCTCCATTGTGCCCCCTACTATGAAGGGGAAGGCTATCTTAACATCTGAGATAGTCACTTCCACCATTGAGGTTGGTGCTAGCACCCGCTCCACCTCACTCACCAGAATGCAATGCTGCAACAAGAACCACAAGGTTAAGTGGTACTATGAGTACGAGATGAGACAGATCGATGATGCCTCTCATGTGGCTGAGGAGGGTTGCTCTCACGAGACCTCTCCACTCCTGAGTGGTAGTAGGTTCCACTCTCTCTTGGCTATAGAAGAAGAGGAGGACTACTATAGGATCATTGCATCACCACCACTGCCTATAGAGATTGAGATATCGACTAGGGACAAGAGGAAGCCCTATACCGATCTACGGTCTATTCTATGTAGAGTGGGTAGAGCTCACAGATACTTGGAGTCTGGCTTCCTACATGATGTAAGGAGTGTGATCCTTTGGAGCATTAGGGGTCAGATTCATAGAGAGAGAGAGAGAGCCATTGAGGCTAAAGTGGCTACCCAAGAGGGCAAGCAAGAGAAGAGGAGGTACGCTAGATAGTCGATGGCCTCTACTTTGACAGACTTTCTTGATCAGCATTCTATTAGGGATGATCATTCTAATAGAATAGTTCTTATTGACACCATTCGATGCAGGAGGAGATATGCAACCAAGAGACAGTCATTGTCCATATCATCACAACACTCCACTCGCCACCACCATCACCAGTCCAGCTTCCATCATCTACCATCCCCACCAAGCTGCATAAGCCTCAGTTCACAAAGAGACCCCCTCCTTTGGGGATCCAGCTATGGCCTAAGGATCCTGCTCCATCCATTCCACCGGTTGAGGTGAGAATGAGCTCCCCTACTCAACCCTCTACCTCAACCATGGTTAGGAGGGAGTGGTGACCCACAAGTGTCGTGGTTGCTCCACCTTCACAGTTGCAGGAAGGAAAGACGATGGGGGACATCGACATAGTCCCCATGATAGTTAAATCAGTTAGGGAGTGCACCACGCCAATGCAGAGCATTCAGTGTGTTCAATCTATAAAGCATAGTCCTATGGTCTGTCGGTATCCTATCTCCATTTTAGTAGAGCCAGGCAAGGTAGATGACCATTTCCTAAATGACATCATAAAGGACTACCGCACTACAGTCAGCCAGATTATTGGCAGTGATCATTCATATCAGGAAGAGGGTAGACTTATATTTGACCTTGATGAGGATGACATGTTGGATGACATAGTTGAAGTCCACATGGTCGACACCCGAGGATCCTTGCAACGGGATCAGCATAGCTAGGAAGGTGTTGTGCTTGAGGAAGGTGACACCTCTCACTCAACTCGATACCTCCTCCACCAGCTCAAGTAGAAGGATGATCAGATAGACAAGATGAGGAAGAGGGTAGAGGAGTTGATGGTAATGGTCTTAGCATTGCAGAACCCTACACCAGTCTCACAGCCTTCTCCTATGGTAGTCAACAGGTCATAGTCAATACATACTTTAGATCATCTTAGGTGCACTCTTGTAGATGATAACATTGGTAGTTTACATAGGAAGGTCACAGATAGAACCTCCATGCATAAGAAGGATATCAAGCATATAGTGGAACAGTAGGTGAGCGAAGTGTTGGCGCAAGCCACGGGGAGCTCATCCATTCCAAAGAGTAGAACATACCTACAAGAATTCATGGTAATTCAATACCCCAAGGGTTTTGTGCCACCATACTTTAAGATCTTTGATGGCAGTGAGATCCGATGATAGCACATTACACACTTTAGAGCTGGTTGTTGTAACATCGGTGGCAGCGATGCACTCTTGTTCAAACTTTTTGTCAGCAGCATAGCAGGGGTTACATTTGATTGGTACGCCAAACTGCCCAATAGTTCGGTGAAGACTTTTATTGAGTTAGAGCATCTCTTCATATAGAGATTTGCTAGAGCTCAACAGAGAGTGACTGTAGGTGACCTCATTGTAGAAAAGTAGAAACCCAATGAGTCCCTTATTGATTACATTCTCTGGTGGCATAACCTGAGCATGAAGTTCAAACCATAGTTGTTCGAATAACATGCCATTGAGATTCTATTCAAGAATATCCATGCCTTGGTTGCCTTCATGCTTAAGGACTTTACCATCAAAATATTCAAGAAATTAATCAACAAGTTAGCTAACCTATAATTGGAAGCCAAACAATTGCCCTTCTTGGACCAATCATCTAGGCCTAAGCCCTAGAAGGTGTTTGAGAAGAAGCCAAGGATAGTTGTGTTAGTAGATAGAGAGAAAAAGCTAGCTAGAGTTCAATAAGAGAGACTACGACCTCAACAGCCTATTTTTCCAACTCCTCTACGACCACCTCGGCCATCATATTGGCCACCATAGTCGCACAATGACCACTGGCACCACCGCAGCAGTTTACCCAGCAGTGGTATTCATATCCACTGATAGGTAGCTATTTTCTACTTACTCTTGTTGACAAATTGAATAAGCCATATTCACTCAAGAGGGAGGTAGTTAGGAAAATCTTCAAGAACCTCTTGAAGAAACCTGACTTTTAGTTACCAAAGCCTAAGAAACCAAAGGAAGTGGGAAAAGGCAATGATCCTAGCTATTTCCTCTACCACCACATGTTAGGCCATGTCTTAAAGGATTATACCACTTTTAAGGATTGGCTTGAGCGTAGCTATAAATTGGGAACCATGGTTATCCCTAAATAATACTTATTAGAATAACCATCCAATTCTATTAGAGTAATCCTTGGGGATACTTACGATCCTCTTAAGATCAAAGAAGGTTGGGATATCTCTTTATCTTGTACCTCTAAAAAGATCATTTCTAAGATCAAAAAACTTTCCTTGTAGGTGTCTGAAGTAGCTAAAATCTCCAAAACTAAGGAAGGTTTGCTAGTTGCAAAGGACAACTCAGGGAGGGTGACAGCCTAGTAGTAGCAGCAATAGCAGCTTACCACACTTATCATGGATAGCTCAGTAGCGCAACCACCATCCAAGTCTAGCACTTTATCCACCATTGTAGCTACTTCTTCTTCTACTATCTTCTCTTCTACCAGTAGGAGCATTGTATCTATGGATAAGGACACCAAATCTCTTACTCTGCTTACTCTACTAGATTTCTATCATATACCTCCACCTAAATTAAAGAAATCAATTAAGAAAGCTAATTCCATATACATTTGTGCCACATCTAATGATTTGCTTGAGTATATTTCTATAAAATGCTCTCTAAGTCTAAATAATAATAGCTCTAGTAGTTTTGATCCATTATTTTCTGATTCAGAGTCAAATTTTCTTCTCTGAATCAATTGGGTTCACCTCTTGAGATTAACATGGAGTCATACGACTCCAAAGATCCCATAGGAGAAGCTGTAGGTATACCTAATGAGAAGGAAAAACTTTCCACAAACTTATTATTTCAAGAAGTCACTGAACTCAACCTACATAGTGGCAAAATTCTACCTTCTAGGGCAGCACTTCAGGATAAGGGTAAATAAGTCATTGGTTCTAGTGAGCAGATAGCCCCTCCATAGGATGCTCCACCTATGGATATGCTTATGAAGGGCTAAGATAGAGTTGATTACAACATCCTAGCTCATCTTATGAAGTTGCCATCCAAGTTAAGCATATATGATGCCCTTATCTTATCCAATGATATAAGGGAATCTCTAATCAAGGCCTTACTTGATCTAGAGATATGCTTAGCTCAACTGATCGCTACTTAAGAGGAGGCACACCACTCGAAGGACATCTTAGAAGTTACATTCAATGATAAAGACTTACTTCTAAGGATAATCGAGCACAACTGCCCACTTTACATTACAATGGTCGTTGGCAGATACAGGCTATCCATAGTTCTAGTTGACCCAGGTGCATTAGTCAAGTATCCACCTGTTGAAAAGCATAACCTAGCTTTAATCTTTGCATCCCAAAAGCTACAGTATTTCATGCTTTCTTGTAAAGTGAACTTGATCTCTAGGATTAATCCATAATAATATCTCATGACACCGCCGGCACTATCCGGACGGTTTGCATGTTGGTCCATGATTCTATCATAGTTTAACATCACTTTCATACCCCTTCGTGTGGTGAAAGGATAAGTACTTGCAAATTTCTTAGTAGCACACTAACTTCCTGTTGATTCTCTGCTTAGTGATGACCTCCTCGATGAACTAATCATAAACTTAGGAGATACCAGCATTTGCCACTAGGAGATGTACTTTGATGGTGTGGCTTCCTCTCAAAGGGGAAAATAATCACGATCTACTATTCCAAGAAAGGCAGGGGTAGGAATAGTTCTCCTAACTTCGAACCATGATGTGATGAGATTCTCATACTATTTGTCCAATCTTTGCACCAACAATGAAATTGAATATGAGGCTTTGATTGCCAATCTAGAGTTAATCGCTATGAGCATCCAATATTAACATCTTGGGGATTCTCAACTAGTCATCAACCAAATCACCGGGTCTACAAAGTCTTAAAACCTATGCTCCATCACTACCATGTACACCATAGAGTTGTTGACACAAATCCCAAAGATTACCATTTATAAGATCCCTTGAGGAGAAAACATCATAGTTGATGCTTTAGCCAAGCTTGCTAAGGAGTTGGCACGGAAGATGAATCCATATCAATAAAGGTCCAAAATAGATAAAGTTTTATCCCTTATTGATATCCAACTCATCAAAAAAATATTCTCTTGAAGGGGAGGTTACCATTGCCAAAAGGATGAGGAGCTAGATTAGAGGCAACCATTCATGGATTATCTAAATAAAGGCAAACTACCTCAAGAAAAGTCACAAGCTCATCAGATGAAGCAAAAGACACTTTCTCACGCCCTTGTAGATGGTGTCTTATACCAACGGTCTTTCGATTATATGTGGTTACATTATTTAGAAAAGCATGAATCCCATAAGATCATGACTAAGGTGCACTCAAAATTATGTGGAGCTCACCAATCTCAAGATGAAGCCAAGATCGAGACCAGGATACTACTGGTCATCGATGATCGTAGATTCCATGGATGTGGCTAGGTGATGCCATCAATGTCAAGTGCATGGAGTGGTCCTACATCAACCAACCAATATTCTACACCCAACATTGGCCTCATGGTGTTGAGTGTGTACCAATAGTCCGATTGATCCTCTTTCTTCAAAGAGTCATCGGTTTAAATTGACATCGACTAGTTTTCCAAATTGAGGCAATCCTACTTAGAGGTCACAACAACATGTGCTCTAGTTATTTAGGAATTATATCATTAATAGATTTAGGATTCCAAATCGAATTATATCCGATAATGGTACTATGTTCAAGTGCACCAAGAGCAACAACTTTTCTTGGAACACAGCATTGATTGGAGATATTCTACCATCTACTACAAGGGCAAGTGGCTTAGCAGAAGCCTTCAACAAAACTCTCATCCAAATACTAAAGAAGACACTCGATGATAATAAATGACAGTGGCATGAGAAGTTAGTTGAAGCTTTGTGGGCCTATCGCACTACCTACATAACTCCAACTCAATTTACCCCTTTCTCCTTAGTGTATGAGTCCAAAGTCATTTTACCGTTAGAAGTCTAACTCCCATCACTAAGGATAACTATGGATAGCAAGATCATGACATAGCAGAATGCCATGTTACTGTTAGAAGAGATCGAAGGTTTGGAGGAGAGACGCCTACGGGCATGCCAAAATCTCGAGTTGTATAAAGCTAAAATGATTCAAGCTCACAACAAGTTGGTCCGTTCTAGAACATTTCAAGTAGGAGAGCTTGTTTTAGTTCTAAGGAGACTAATTGTTTCCCATCGTAAGATGGGAGGCAAGTTTGAACCCACTTGAGAAGGTCCTTTTGCCATAGAGAAAGCCTACCAAGGAGGATCATATCAATCAACAAATCACAAGGGAGAGCATCTGATGCTTCCAATCAATGGGATCTACCTAAAGAAATATTATCCATAAAATTATGTTTGAAAATAATTATCAATGAAAACTTCATTTCAAATTCAATCTCCTCATGTTGAAAGCATTTCTGTCTATAGAATTTGCCATGATGTGTTTAGGTGTAAGGAACCCAAGCAGCTTCCTATCCTTCATTAACACAACACAAACATAAACTGCACACAAAACTCACAAAATAAACACATATCTTTTGCCTTGGGCTACTTCAAGTTGGGATAACACCGGCCACTCACTTAGTAGCTACTATAGGTCAGGTTGATTCACTACCTAGCTAGTGTATTACCCCGGTGGTCTTCTTGCTTAGGAGGATGTAAGTCTGCTATGCTTTCCTCCTAACTTGACCATTGTACACCTACGAGCACCTTGTTAGTACAACAGGCCTTACTGCACAGCCAGTAAGCTACCTCATGATTGCTCATTTAAGAGGATGTAAGTCTGCTACACTTTCTTCTTGGATTAGCCTTTGTGCACCAACTAGGTTAAGTATATTTGAGGTTTAGGGTAAGTCCCCTAGCGGCTCCTTTTCCTCTTGATTACTTCAAGTCTGGGTTCAGTCCTTTCTCGGGACTCCCGCTTAGTAGTCGACCTTGGTCAGATAGCATCTGTCCTACCAATGATAGACTATCCTGATGATCATTTTTGTCTATGAAGATGTAAGTCTCCTATGCCTTCTTCTTAGATTGATCATCGCACACCGACGAGCACCTTAGGTTGGTCAGTGTTCGCTATGTTGATAGCGACCCGCCCGGTGGATACACCATGTATGATAGATGTAAGTTTGGTATGCTTTCTCTTTGAGTTGGCCACTGTACACCTATAGGCTTTCTTTCTAGGGATCAAGATAACCCCCCTAACAACACCTCCCCTATGGGCACTCTATTTGGATCATGTCCCTGCCACCCGATCTAGACACTACCCACTTACTGATTGGGCCTCTTTCCTAGTAAACACGTGGTTGGAGAATGCATTACAAGTACAAATTCTTCCTTGGTCCAGTAAATTTATGATAGGTCGAGGCTGATATAGCCCCTTCTTAGTGTGGTCCCTCACACACCAATAGGGTCAATGCAAACATATAAACAAACATATATATATATATATATATATATATATATATATATATATATATATATATATATATATATATATATATATATATATTCACTTATGGATTAGAAGGACACACCAGCGATACCTTTTCCCAAGTAGGCATCCTATCTTTAGGGCAGCATCAGCAAGACTCCCTATAGGACTCACCTAACTACTCTTGAATTGACATAAGTCCCCGATTTGTTGTGCTACCAACAGGTCACCCCAGCGATTATTATCTACCTTGGAAGATGTAAGTCTGCTATGCTTTCCTCCTAGCATAATCGTTGCACACTGAAAGGCGACCTTTAGGTTGGTTAACTCTACCCTATTGCCAGTAGACTATCCGATATAGCCCCTTCTAAGTGGATCCATCGCACATCAATAGGGTTCATGAATCAAAACAAACTAAATCTAATTCACACAAACCATATTAAATCGAATGAAATTAAGATAAAGTTAACTTTGAATACTCTTGAGTTTCCATAAGTCCCCAGCGACACTCACTCAGTAGTTAACCTAGGTTGGGTTCAATTGGTTGTTCTACCAACTAATCATCCTAGCGGTTGTTCCTCTACTCTAGAAGATGTAAGTCTACTACGCTTTCTTCCTAGCACAATTGTTGCACACCAAAAGATAACTTTTAGGTTGGATAGTCCCACCCCACAGCTAGAGGACTATCCCTTTGGATTTGTAAATCTAAAATAGGCCAAGTCCACCATGGCTCCTTCTTAGTGGATCAATCGTACACTGACAGGGTTGTTGACCTCATTTTTAGAATGAGCTCTCAACCCCTCCACCTTAGACATAGGACTTCTCTTAGACACTAAGAGTTTCCTTAGTCTTAAGACACTTATAATGATTAGGTGAACACTCAACCTAGCTCTAGAGACCTAAAAGAGTTAGTCATAGGAATAGGTCATGCCTTAGGGGTGTTAGGAAAACTTGCATACCCTACAGCTTGAACGAAATTATCACATCCTCCTTTCAAAGTCAAACTCCAAATCAAATCAACTTAAAACTCAAATCAATTCTAACTTGATGGATTTTCTCAAACTCAAATCAATTCCAAATAATTGAAACCCATGATTGAATTCCAAATTCCCAAGAATCTTTCCTAAGTCACTTTGATTCTATCTTATGGACTTCAAATCAAATAAAATTCAAGAAATTTTCTCATAAACCATTTATATTCTCATTTATATTCACAAATATAAATGAAATATAAATTCAAATATCCAAAATCAATTCAAAAATCAAATCCAAATCTAATCAAAATTCAACCTAAGCATTTCAAGTCAAATTCTTGAACTTAGCCAAATCAAACTCAAATCAAGCCAAACTCTTGATTTTTCTTCATGATTCAATCAATCCTTCAATCATGAATCTAAATATAAATATAAATTTCAATCATCAATCCAAAAATTAATTCAAAACACAAATCCAAATTCAACCCAAATCTAACATAAGCCTTTCAAGTCAAAATCTTGAACTTAGCCAAATAAAATTCAAATCAACCAAAACCCTTGATTTTTCTTCATGATTCAATCAACCCTTCAATCATGAATCAAAATATAAACACAAACTTCAATCATCAAACCAAAACTAAATTCAAAATAAAATCAAATTCAACCTAAGCCTTTCAAGTAAAATTCTTAAACTTAGCCAAATCAAATTCAATCAAGCGAACCCTTGATTTTCTTCATTATTCAATCAATCCTTCAATTATGAATCCAAATATAAACACAAACTTCAATCATCAAACCAAAACTAAATCCAAAAATCAAACCTAAGTCAAACTCATTTTCACCCTTTGAACTTGAAATTGTCAAATGAATCAAAATCTATTTGACTCCAAATCACTTGCAAACGGATTTATATTTCAATCATAAGTCCATATATGAGTTCAACCAAACTTGATTCAAGCTTTGATCAATTGACCCACTTAGGCTCACTTGACCCAAAGTGACCTAAAGTACCCCTTTGAGACAAATTCTAATCCTACCAAAATTAGATTGAACTAAGCCTCACATTGTGAGCAACAATCATCATGAGATGATCAATCATTCAAATTGGCTCAAACCTAAGGGTTGACCAAGTCAACACTTAGCCAAAATGAAACCTAAACTAGCCAAAATCCATCATAGGTCAAATTGATTAAAACCATTGATCAAAACTCATTCATGATCAATATTTGAACTTGACCAAGTCATCATTTGAGCCTAACCTAGCCCAATTGGCCACTTGACCCAATTTGACCCAACTTGACCTAAAAAGTCAAAATGGGTCAAAACTTGATCTAAGCTAAATTGATTGAAACCAATGGGTCAAGTTAATTTTGAATCACTTATTAAACTTAAGCAAAGCCTCAATTAGCCAACTAGACCCAACCTAGCCCAATTGACCATGAACCCAACTTAACCTAAAAGGTCATATTAAGCCAAAATCAAATCAAACCAACATTGATTAGAAACGAAGATACCAATACATTTCAAATAACCAATGAAACCAAAACCAGCCCATGAACTAACCCAAATAGGTCAAATGGGCCAAATTGGTCAACTTGACCCATTTAACCTAAATGAAATCAAATGAACCAAATCCAAATATAAATCAAATTGAACCAAACCAATGATGCCAAAACATTTTAAATGGTCATATGAAATTGACCCAACCATTGGTTTGACCCAGTTTGACCAATTGATCAACTTGACCCAAGTTGACCCATTTTGACGTAAATGGGTCAACATGAGCGAAATCATATCAAATCAATTCCAAATTCATTGAAACTTGGCACAACGCATTTTTCAATCATACCAAACATACTCAAACTGAAATCTAAGCCAAATAACCATTTTATCCCTAGGTCAAAGGGTAATTCTTGTCCAAATTCACTTGAATTTGGTCAAATCCTCTTCATAGTTATTTGGCACTCTTAGTGGACCAAGTGGATACTAGTGAGCATGGTGCATATAACCCAATGGGTTTGGGTCAGCCAAACCCAACCCAATGGCCAAATTGACCACTCACTTGAAAATAAGCATATGGGAATCCCCCCTCCACTCAATTAAGCACATGTCAACTTTTCCACTACCTCCTCTAGCCAAAATTGATTCACATGCCACCCTAAATGGCCTAACAAACCCATTGCATAGGAGAAATTTTATCAAAATAGCAAAGGGAAGCTCACCATCCGATTCACCTAGGGGGAGATATACTCCCCCTAATTTCACTTCATTCCAAGACACTCACACTCAATTGAAGCTAAGGAAGCTAGAGAAAGCAATTGTGAGCTCCTCCAAGCCTCCTAGAGCTACTTCCATTTCTCCATTCTTGATTTCCCTTAAATCAAAAATAGGGGAACTCCTTCAAATTTCCATGTCATCCAATACTCAACGAAAGCTTAATTCATCCTTCAAGCACCCTCGGGAGACTCAATCGAGTTGATCTAAAGCTTCATCCAAGTTCTCAAGGCACTAGAGAGGAGAGCTAGACCAAGGCTGAACCCAATTGAAGTCCACCTTGGTCAATAGAAGGATCTAGTCAACCTCAACCTCTCAAACTATCAATAGGATTTCATCTCCACTAGACCTAAGCTACCTCGCCGGGCAGTTGATAGCCTCGAGGTACTATTCAAAATCGAGCTTAGGGTAGCTTTTTCTTGGTTATTTTTGAAAGAAAGCTTCACCTCAAAAGAATTTGACCATTAGATCTTCATCCCCTTACTTCTTGATGGTGTGGATTGAGTTTAAGCTCATTTCGAGCTCGAATCTTGCCTTAAAGAGTGTGCGGATGCCCTCTCCCATAGGCAAGCTCAGTGATGAATCATGGACCATTCATCCGTTCATTTTGGATGAACGGTCCTGATCAACCTGCATAGGATCCTCTGATTTATTCCTTAATAACTGTGCGCTTAGTCTTGATCATCTGATCTTTGATTGGATGGTCGAGGAGAAAGCGCGTAATGTCGCTGCTGACACGGCATTAGGATGTGATAACTAAAGTGATAAATTCTATCATACCACATGGAAAGCGTGTGCCTCGTCAGCGGTCCATGTGGCGCCGACCAGATTAATCATATAATTAGGGATTTAATTACCTAATAATCATAGAATCTTAAAATATTCATAACAAAATGTTGAAAATTATAAAAAAATACATAATAAAATGCATTGTGAAGATAATTCAGTAAGGAATTCATTAAAATTGTTTCCAATTGATTTTGAGCAATAATTTTTCTTAATTGGGGTTTTAGTAAAAACTTAATAACCTTAATTACTCCCTAATTACTTCATTAATTCATTTCAAATTTCTCAGATGTATTTAATGGGATGACTTCTACCTCCCCTAATTTTTTTGGAATTTATTGATGAGTTAATTAGTGAAATCAATTAATGAATCTTTAATTACTCATCTTATTTCATAGGATTATATTTAAGAATTAATTAGGGTGAATGAATTTACATGCTTTCATCACTTTATTTCTTTCTTAGCATGCTAAATGTGTATATCATATGAAAATCATGCATTCATGCCTTTTAAAAATCAAATTAAAAATAAAATGTTTCCTTTATGTCAACTTGCATGTTTTGGCTAAAATAAAAATATGAATGGCTATTATCACTATTAAATCCAAAATTATTTTCATAACTTATAAATCAAATATCATAATTGAAAATTATGCTACTTATAATTATTTATAAGCTTGCATGTGAGTATAAATATAAAGACGTGCATTGTGTGACTTCCCTCTCTTCTCTTTTAGCATACTTTTAAATAGGATTTTGCAAAGTGTATAGTTCATTTGAAAACAACTCAACACTTGCTTAAATCCATCCCTATTCATTCCTATGTAATCACTTAAGAAGGATGTTCACACTTGCATATGTAAAGTGCCTAAACAAATGAAACAAACAAGCATAAACTTTTTACATGACTCTCTTTCCGTGCATAAATAAATCAAACTTAATCAATTCATAAAATAAAAATAAACCAAACCAAATAAATCACTTAAATGAAACCGCCCTCTAAGTTGAACATTTTCACACTTAGAAAACTGCAACATTAAAGCCTAGCTATGCATACTACACAAACCTTAAATAGCACACACAATAGACTAAGTCACCACTTCTAGCTTTTGGGTGGTAGTGCATGGTTTAATGTTTGCTTTTGTTTTATGATTTATTATTTTAGTCTAGTGTTAGGGTGTATGTCAGACAATGATAGGTCTTAGTCTAACCATTATCTTAGGGATTGTGCTTTAGTGCTATAATAACAAAATAAAATGCTTTTACTGTGCAGGTGCTTATACCCCTAAGCATAATCCAAAATAGGCCAGGTGGGCTTGGTTACCCGTGCATGAAGTGCTAAGTCCAATTTATACATATACATGCTTGGGATTGCATGGTTTGTTTAGCTAATCTCTATTTTGCAGGGTTTAGTTAGATTTCCTTTTTCTCATTTTTATGTAATTTTATAATTATGATTTTAGAATGATTGTTATGGGGGATTAGGATGAACATTAGTTATAAGAATATGTTTTATGTACCATGTAAAGCCTTTGGAGCAACCATATTCCAACCAACCAAAAGAAGAAAGAAGAAGGAAGAAAGAATAAAGAATAAAAAGAAATGAAGAAAGAAGACTAACAATGAATTCCTTCTTGATTGTAATTTATTCATTTGTAATCCAGGTTGTATAAGGGTAAAGCTCAGCTACCCAATTTATTTTCGGGTTTGTGTGGTGGAGCCCGACCATAAATAGCCTCTTAGTCTTTTGCGCTAGCTTTATAAATTGATTGATGTTTTGTTTAGCTTGTGCATTAAGATGACATCTTTTCCTGCTTTCTTCCTTGCTTTGATGTATTGCCCGGATGATGATTAGGATCTTAGGAAGATAAATTTTCTATCCAACTAATCAATTCAAATTAAAAATAAACTAACTCATAACCTCATCTAAAGCCTAAGTTATAAATCAATATAAAAGAATTAGCAACCCCTTATGGATGTTGTATTACTTTTCTCACATCATGAAAAAGTATATTATTTCACTCTTGATTGGAGGGCTTCCACCTTTGCCAGAGTACTTGGCTTGACCTTTGATATTCATGGTGAAAATACACCTTATCTTGCTGATTTTGGCCCATAATATAATTTCTCAGGCATTAGGCATATGAATCCTAAAGCCTATGTCAAATTGATTGTCCGAAAATGAAAATAAAATGTGACAAAATTTGCATTAGATTTAAGTCATTAAATCATGCTTGTTGACCTCATTTTTAGAATGAGTTCTCAACCCCTCCATCTTAGACATAGGACTTCTCTTACACTTTAAGAGTTCCTTAATCTTAAGACACATAATGAATAGGGCACTCAACCTAGCCCTAGAGACTTAGAAGAGTTAGCCATAGGAATAGGTCATGCCTTAGGGGTGTTAGGAAAATTTGCCTACCCTTAGCTTGAACCATTCCTCACCTTCCTTCCTTCAAGTCAAACCCCAAATCAATCTTATTTGATTTTCTCCAAACTCAAATCAACTCCATGTGATTGAAATCCATGAATGAAATTCTTAAGTCCAAATCTTTCTTAAGTCCTTAATTTTCTTTTAAGAACTTAGCCTAAATCATGATCAAACTAATTCAAACTCATGAGATTTTCTCATAGTTCAATTATATTCTCATTTATATTCACATATATAAATGAAATATAAATTCAAACCAATTAAACTAAACTCAAAATTCAAAATAAATTCATAAAATTTCTTAAGTCCTTTAAATTTTCCTTCATGGACTTAGCCAAAATCAACTCAAAATTAATTTAAATTCATGGGATCTCCTCATAACTCATTTATATTCACATATATAGATGAAATCTAAATATAAATCAATCAAATATAAATCCAAAATTCAAATCCCTACTCCAAAATTTCCTGAGTCCTTTAAATTCCTTTTAATGGACTTAGCCTAAATAATGATCAAATTACTTCAAATTCATCTAATTTTCTCATGACCCATTTATACTCTCATATTCACATATATAAATGAAATATAAATTCAAAAATCAAAACCACTTCCAAAAATCGAACTCAAATCCATTCAAAATCCAACCTAAGCCTTTCAAGTCAAAATCTTGAACTTTGCCAAATCAATTTCAAATCAAGCCAAACTCTTATTTTTCCTTCTTCATGATTCAATCAACCCTACAATCATGAATCCAAATATAAATACAAACTTCAATCACTTAACCAAAATCCAATTCAAAATCAAAGCCAAAATCCATTCTTGTTCTTCCCTTTGAACATGAAATTATCAAATGGATCAAAACCCATTTGACTTCAAACCACTTGTAAATGGATTTATATTTCAATCATAAGTCCATATACAAGTTCAATCAAACTCAAATCAAGCTTTGACCAAGCCATTTGACCCACTTAGCTCACTTGACCCAAAGTGACCTAAAAGTACCCTTATGAGCCAAATTCTAATCCTAACCAAATTGGATTGAATCAATATATGCCTCTCATCATGATCAACAATCATCATGGGATGATCAATCAATCAAATTGAGTTAAACCAAGTCAAACCTAAGGGTTGACCAAGTCAACACGTAGCCAAAATGAAACCTAACATAGCCAAAATCTATTGTAGGCCAAATTGATTGGAACCAATGATCTAAGTTCATTCATGATCTATGTTTGAACTTGACCAAGTCAACATTTAAGCCTAACCTAGCCCAATTGGCCACTTGACCCAAGTTGACCTAAAAGTCAAAATATGTCAAAACTTGATCTAAGCCAAATTGATTGAAACCAATGGGTCAAGTTCATTCCAAATCAGTTGTTGAACTTGACCAAAGCCTCATTTGGCCAACTAGACCTAACCTAGCCCAATTGACCTTGAACCCAACTTGACCTAAAAGGGTCATGTTGAGTCAAATTCAAACTTAACCAAAATTGATTGGAAATAAAGATACCAATCCATTTCATATGACTAACCAAACCTAAACCTACCCATGACCTAGCTTAAATAGGTCAAATAGGTCAAATTGGTCAACTTGACCCATTTGACCTAAATGAAGTCATATGAGCCAAAATCAAACTAAACCAAATTGAATAAAACCAAAGCCACCAAAACATTTCAAATGGTCATATGAACTTGACCCAACCCTTGGTTTGACCCAATGACCAATTGGTCAGCTTGACCCCAAGTTGACCCATTTTGACCTAAATGGGTCAATATGAGCCAAACCATATCAAATGAACTCCAAATCCAATGAAACTTGGCCAAACCTATTTTCTCAACATACCCAACATAATCCAAAAATCAGCCAAATGACCATTCTACCCCAGGCCATAGAACAAATTTTGGTCAAATATATGAGGAATTTGGTCAAGCCCTCTTCATAATCACTTGATACCTTCCTAATAGGTCAAGTGAACCCTATGGAGGTGGTGCACCCAACCCAATGGGTTTGGGTCAGCCCAAATGGACCCAAGGCCAAAACCGAGCACATGGCTCAAATTGGCCATGTGTGAAACCTCCCTCCACTCAAATTGAAGCAATGGGAGGTTACCACTCCACTCCTTAGCCCAAACCAACCATGTGCCAACCTCTAATAGCTCAAATATCCCTTTCAATCTTGTCAATTGGATCAAAATGGTAAAGAGAGCTTCGGTCGTCTGATTGCCATAGTGGGAGATATACTCCCCCTAATTCACT
Organism: Cymbidium sinense; assembly: GCA_021442155.1. Lineage (NCBI taxonomy): Eukaryota > Viridiplantae > Streptophyta > Magnoliopsida > Asparagales > Orchidaceae > Cymbidium > Cymbidium sinense. The sequence continues at coordinate 88,031,401 of CM038227.1, read as the reverse complement.
TTATTTTTCATATGGTCACTATCGATTGAGTGTTAGAGATTCATAGGAAGCTTTCTTGAGTGTTCCTAAGCTTCCTATAGAGATTTGGAAATTAGCCATTCTCGGTTTTCTTCAAGAGAAAATAGGAGAGCTCCATTGATTTCCAAACTTCCTCCACACTACAATTCAATCAAATTGCCTTTGCACACTCCACCGGAGGGCCGAGTTGAGCTTGCCTAAGCTCTCTCTCAAGTTTCAAAGGCAAGGAAAGGCTCACCTAGATCAAAATCGCAAAGGAGCTAAGGAGGGGTTGGTCAATAGAGCAAGCTACTCAACCTGGAGCTAATACCTCACCATAGCTGCCTCAACCATCGAAGCTCCTCCATGGGAATCGAGCACCGGTGATCACCTCCGACAAGGTTAGGCATTTTTCAATCATTAAACTCTCTAGGTGTTGGTCCTTTATGAAAGAAAGGTTAATGGAATGAAGTTTTAACCGTTGGATGTGATCTAGATTGCTTGATGATGGTGTGTGCATGATTTTATCCTAATCCAAGCTCAATCGAGCTCGAATCTTGCTCTAGAACATGGACGATCTCCATAGTTCACAGAGCTTGGTAGAGGTGAATCTTTGGCCATCCATCCATGCATTTTGGATGGACGGGTGGGATTAAACACATATTTTAAATCTTATTTATCCTTTTAAAATTGTGGGTTAATTCTTGGCCGTTCAATCTTTGATCAACAATGGATACAAAATCGCCGTTAATGTGCAGTGATGGGATGTTTAAGTGGCTGCTCCCTGTTTGACGGATGAAAAGTGCGTTTAACTCAATCGACGTATGTCATGTTGTGGGTTAAAGGATTCAATTAGGTTTTAGATAATCTTAATTAACCCTCTAAAACTTCAAAATTCATATCTCTTCAAAGAAAACCAAAAAATATGAGGTAAATTGCCAAAAAAAGATAATTCAACCTAGAATATTTTAAAATTGGTTTTAATGGATTTTAATTATATCTTTCTCTAATTTTGCCATTTAATGGAAATGTTAATTTTTAATTACTCAATAATTAATCCTCTGATTAATCTCAAACTTCTTGGGTATATTTTGTGGGATGGCATTTGCCTTCCCTAATTTTCTTGGGATTTATTGATGGCTTAATTGGAGGAATTGCAAATGCATTTCTTAATTACCCCCTTTATGTAATTAAGGATAATTAAGGGTTTGATTAGTGTTTTAATCCCTTATTGAAGTTGATTAAGGTTTGATCCAGTAAATAGAAGGCCTAGGGAATAACTTTGGGGTATTTCCCCCATGCTATTCCCTAAACCCCCTTTTTCTTTCCTTAATCCTCATTTAATTAAGGGCTAATTCATTAATTACCTTCTTAATTAATTCCTTAAAATTTCTAAAACTTTCCAAAACTTAATTAATCTACTTTGGGTAGATGCTTAAGTGTTCAAGAGCCTAAGCTCAATTAAGGAAATCAAAACTCAACTCATATGTGTGAGGGGTGTTTTGAAATTACTTAAGTTAAACCCCTTAGGTTAATTAATCATTAATCATTAGCCAAATTGCATTAGGCCCCTTTTCTTTCTAGGTGCATTGCAAATTTAAATTCCTTGTGAGATTTTATGTCATCTCATTGGCTTATAATTATTTGGTTAACTATGCTAAGGTGGTGTAGCTAATTAATATGCTTAATTCATACCTTAACCTAATCAAAATATAAAATGAATCTAATCATAAAAAATTAAACAAAATGTCAAACACATGTGGGAATGGGTTAGGAATAGTAAACTCAATTTACATTTTCAAAATTAAATCAAGCTCAAGATCAAACAAAATCATATTAAATGAACTTTGGTTTACAGAAGCTTTCTTATTTCATAAGATTGTCTTTAGGATTTAATTGAAGTGAATGTGTTTACATGCTTTCATTACTTTAATTCTTTCCCAACATGTTAAATATAGTGTCATGTGGTTTCATGCATCCATACTTTTCAAATTTCAAATTTAAAATGAAAATGTTTACTTTATGTCAAATTTGTATATGTTGACTAAAGTAAGAATATGAGTGGCTATTATTATTATTATTAAATTTAAATTATTTTCAAATATATGAATTAATTATCAAAACTGAAAGTGTGTTACTTATATCTTATAAGTTTACATGTGAGTAAAATATAAGGATGTGCTTAGTGTAGGTTTTCCTTCTTTCTTCTTTTAGTGTAGTTTTGAATAGGATTTGGTTCATTTGAAAAGAACCTAACACTTGCCTAATTCTATATCCTATTCATTCCCATACTATCACTTAAGAAGGATTCCTATGCTTGCACATATAAATTGCATAAGCAAAATAAATCAACTAATATAAATTTTTGCATTCTTTCTTTTCCATTCATTTCTTTTGTACACATATTTGTATTTAAGGAAAGTGGTATATTTGTCTGGACAACCCTGAAGTTTTGAGGCTTTAAGTAGCCCTAAGTAGGTCTTGGACCTTACATCTCTGGTTAACAATGGCATTATACTCACTTATGCCTTTCTTACTTTCTTGTGTGCATGTGAAAATTGGATAAGAAATCCTTTTTCTACTTAATGAAAATCATTCATCATAAACTTTCAAATTTCCTTAAATGAATCACTTAGCATGTATCATAAAGTGTGTTAAATACTCTCATTTGTGTGCATAGATATTCTTAGGGCTCATTCATTTGTGTGTTATACATGTTGGGAAAGAAATGAAGTGATGTATGTTTTGCGAATTTAGTTCATTTTAATAAATCTTAAAATGTCTTTCTTTTTGAATAGGTTTCTTTAGAGTTCATATAAACTTAGGATTAACTAAAACACTTAATTAAAACATTCACTAAATGAAACTAAAATATGAAATTCACTTTAGAAATTACTTAGGTTAGGGAAGGAAAGAGAAGTTCTCTTCTCTTTCTTCTCTTTATAACTTAGTAATTAATTGTAGGATTCATTTGAACCTAATCAAAACATGAAATAAAATCAACCAAAAACAATTAAATCACTTAAATGAAACCCTCCTCTAAGTTGAACATGCTTCACACTTAGAAAATTCTATCTTAAAGCCATAGCTAAGCATACCACACAAACCTTCGAAGCACACACATTAGACTAAGTCACTACTTCTAGCTTTAGGTTAGGGCAGTGCATGGTTTGATGCTTGCTTTTATTTTGTGATAAATCTTTTAGACTGGATGTTAGAATGTATGTGCTTAGCATGAATGGTAGGATGATCTTAGTCTAACCATTATCTTCCATAGGGGATTGTGCTCAAGGGGCGCTGTAATAAATAAAAATATAAATACTTTTGTTGTGCAGGTGCTTATACCCTTAAGCATAATCCAATAGGCTAGGTGGACGTAGTCACTCATGTGTGTGGTGATAAGTCCAATTATACATGCTTGAGATTTTGTGGTTTGTTTAGCTAAGTTTTGTTTTGCAGGTGTTAGCTAGACTTACTTTTTTCTTTTCATGAAATTTTTACAATTAGGATTTTGGAATGATTGTTATGGGGATTAGGATGAACATTGGTCATAAGATCTCATCTTATGCACCATGTGAAGCCTTTAGAGCATCCACCTTCTAACCATCCAAAAGAAGGAACCAAAGAAGAAGGAAAAAAAGAAGAAGAAAGAAGAAAAGAATAATGAAGAAATGAAGCTTTAAGACCCCCATAATAATGAATTCCTTGCTTAATTGTATTTAATTCATTTGTAATCTGGTTGTATAAGGGTAGAGCTTGGCTACCCAATTTGTTTTCAAGTTTGTGGTACCGACCATAATGACCTTTTTTTTTAATGATTAGCTTTATAAATTGATTGATGATTTGTTTAGCTTGTGCATTAAATGTCATCTTTTCCTAGTTTCTTCCTTGCTTTATGTATGGCCTGGATGTGAATTAGGCTCTTAAGGAAAATAAATCTTTTACCAAATCTACCAACTCAAAACTAAAAGTAAAGAACTCATAACCTCACCTAAACCTTAGGCTAAAATCAAGATAAAAGAATTAGCAACCACTTAGCTAGATGGATACTTCTTTTATAACATCATGCACAAATGCATATTGTTTCACTCTTGATTGGAGGGCTTCCACCTTTGCTAGAAAAACTTGGCTTGACCATGGTGGAAATACACCTCCTCCTTCTCTAATTTTGGCCAATAACTTTATTTCTCATTCATTAGGCATATGAATCCTATTAGCTGAGTCAAAATGATAGTCCAAAAATGAAAATAAAATGAAATTTGAATTAGATTTTTAGATCATTTAAAGCATGTCTTTACATGATCTAGTCTCTTTAGAGAGTGAGTTTAAGGACTTAGTCTCTTTCTAAATAAATAACAACCTAATTATCTTGCATATGACTTGCCTACATGAATTTAAAATCATAGGAGTTAGGCACCCCCAGGCGGTTGTAAGTCCAAGCTGTCGGGTGGTTGGTCCTCTCTTATGGAGACAAACTAAATTACCCATTTTCGCCTTAGATTTAGTTTGTGCTTTTGACCCTCACCAAAGCTCCCTAGATTTAGGTTTTGAGGTTGCTTCTCCCCTTTGTGAGCCGTAAGCATAATTCCTCACCTCTTAGGCATTTCATAATATTGTGTTATGGAATCATAAGTCCTAAATTTCAAATGAAAATTTAACTCAAACATATTAAATCAATTTCAAATATAAAGCCCAAACATAGGATAATTTGAGTGCTCATTAGGTTTCCTAGCATCATGGGCATCTCCTACTTATCTTCCTTTGGCTCGATAATAACTCCTCTCTTTGATCAATCCCACTTGATCTTCAAAAATGAACTAATCAATTGATAGTCCTACCTATTGAAATCTTTGGAGACAACGATCATTTACCTTAATCAAGAGTATTCCTAAAGGATCCCATCCCTTAGGATGTAATTAACTATGAGGACTTGCCCTTGTAGGAAATTTAATGAACCTAGTTTAAAATAAACCCTGCTTTACTTTTAATGTAAAGGGAAGAATCTTTACATACATGCACCCATCTATTAGGAAGTCCTTATTCGGTGATGAGGTCCATTGTAGGTGGTGGCTTCTATCTTTCAAATAGTACACCTCTCTTTAATGTCATACCCATCATTAGTAAGAATATTCATGGATCTACATGGTGTCCCAACAAGTAATATTTCTATTTTTATTTATCCTCTTCAAAAAAGAGGATAGATGAAGGCAGAGATATATTTTCATGATAATGCCCTACATGATCAAGTCTCTTAGGGAGTTTTTTTAAGGACTTAGCCCCTTTCTAAATAAATAATAGCTTAGCTATCTTGCAAAAGTATATGACTTTCCTACATGTATTTAAAATTGTAGGAGTTAGTTGACCACCCACAAGCTTAAGTCCAACAAGTGGTTTATCCTCTCTTATGGAGGTAAACTAAATATCCATTTTTTTTCTTAGATTTAAGTCATGCTTTTGGCCCTTGCCAAAGCTCCCTAGATTTAGGTTCAGAGGTTGCTACTTATCTTTATGGGCTACGAGCACAAATCCTCACCTCTTAGAAATTTCCATGACCTTGTCTCATGGAATTGTAAGCCCTAACTTTCAAATAAAAATTTATCTCAAATAAATCAATTCAATTTCAAAATATAAAGCCAACCATAGATAGTTTGGGATGCTTATAAGGCTTCCTTGTATCCCACATCCAATGCTTATCTTCATTTGGCTTTGATAAGAACTCCTCCTCTTGATCGATCCCACCTAATATTCTAAAATAAACTAATTGATTGATAGTCCTACCTTTCAAAATATTTGGAGAATGATCATTTACCTTAATCGAGTATTCTTAAGGAATCATGTTCCTTAGATGTAATTAACTATGGGGGCTTGCCCTTGTAGGGAACTTAACGAACTCAATTTAAAATAAATCCTATTTTACTTTTCTTTGTAAAGTAGGGAAAGAATCTCTGGTACATTCTAAAGACCCATAGTCCTTAGAAGTCCTTATTAAGGTAATTAGGTCCATTGTTGGGTGGTGACTTCTATCTCGAGATAGTACACCTTTCCTCAATGTCATTCCGATCACCTAATAAGAACATCTGGATCTATGTGGTGTCCCAACAAGGTGTTATATATATTTATGTTTTCATTTATCTTCTTCCAAAGGGGATAGATGAAGGTAGAATATATATAATATTTTTACCACGATTTTTGCGACCCACTGGGAAGGTTCCTCTCTCCATCTTTGGTAAATGATCATTGTCTCCAAGTATCGATAGGATTTGCACTTGTATAAATCCAAAACTATCCTTCTTTTCGTTGGCATTAGCTTATTTCATCCTTAAGTTAAGCTAGCCAACATCTTTAGGTTTTAGGACCACCCCGTGTTGGTCTTAAAACCCCATTGGGTTCCAATAGGTGAAAAAAAATTTAATGAAAAGAAAATAATTAAAGACTTCCTCCTTATCATTTTTATGGTAAGGAAAGGTTCATTCTAAAAACAAGACAAAATAAATCCTTTATAAAAGTCTTTTCAAAACACTTTTCAAAATACACTTAATAAAATATTCACACTACATCTAACAATTTTTATAATTATTACATGTAAGAACATTTCAAAAATATAACAAATAATTATGTTTTCAAAAGCACAAATTTGATGATCCTTTCCATTCAATATATCCAAATGTGTTGGATGGATGTTCATCTTCAAAAAAAATATTCTTTGAAATTCCACTCAACACATTCCACATGTGTTAATAATTTTCATTTAAAGCACATGAAACATTCAATATACCCACATTTATTGAATGGAGGTTTCATCAAAAAAATTGAAAAAAATCAATTTTCAATGCACATATGACTTCTCCATTCAATATACCCACATGTGTTGGATGGATTTCATCTTCAATAAAAAAAATCAAATTTCAACACATGAAACCTCTCCATTCAATATTCCACATTTATTGAATGGAGGTTTCATTCAATCAAAACAAAATCATAAAAAACATATATGAAACCTCTCCATTCAATATACCCACATTTATTGAATGGAGGTTTCATTTCCAATAAAAATTGAAAAAAAAAATCAATTTTCAATAAGCACATATGAAACTTCTCCATTCAATATACCCACATTTATTGAATGGAGCTTTCATTTCCAATAAAAAAAATCAAATTTCAAAAAGCACATATGAAACCTCTCCATTCAATATACCCACATTTATTGAATGGAGGTTTCATTTCCAATCAAAACAAAATCAATTTTCAAAAACATATATGAAACTTCTCCATTCAATATACCCACATTTATTGAATGGAGGTTTCATTTCCAATCAAAATCAAAAATAAACTTTAAAAAAAGCACATATGAAACCTCTCCATTCAATATACCCACATTTATTGAATGGAGGTTTCATTTCCAATTAAAATAAAAAAATAAACTTTCAAAAAGCGCACATGAACATCTCCATTCAATATACCCAAATTTATTGAATGAAGATTTCATTTCCAAATAAAATGACACTATTTTGAATCCCACTTAACATATTCCCTATATGATTAGGTTGGAATTTCCTCTTTCAAAAGAAAAAGCAATAATCACACATGAAACTACATCTTTGAAAAATGAAACATAATTGATTTTCATCTTACATACCCAAATTTGTTAAATGAAAATCTCTCTTTTCAAAATCAACAAAATAAAAAAAAAAAATTTAAAACACATTTGGAACTTCATTTTAGCATACCACATTTGGTAAAAGTGAAGTCCCCATTTTCAAAACAAAATTTGAAACAAATTTTTGGAATTTCATTTAGCATACTCAAATTTGCTAAGTGAAATCTCCATTTAACAAAATTTAAAACACATTTGGAACTTCATTTTAGCATACCACATTTGCTAAAGTGAAGTCTCCATTTTCAAAACAAAATTCAAAACACATTTGGAACTTCATTTTAGCATACCACATTTGCTAAAGTGAAGTCTCCATTTTCAAAACAAAATTTACAACACATTTTTGGAATTTCATTTAGCATACTCAAATTTGCTAAGTAAAATCTCCATTTCATAAAATTCAAAGCACATTGGAGCTTCATTTTAGCATACCATATTTGCTAAAGTGAAATATCCATTTTCAAAACAAAATCCAAAACAAAAAAAAACACATTAGGATTTCCTTAGCATACCTAAATTTGCTAATAATCCTATTTTCAAAATCAAATCAAAAACAAAAAAAGAAACACATTAGGATTTCCTTAGCATACCTAAATTTGCTAACAATCCTATTTTCAAAAATTTTATAAAATAAAACAAAACACATTAGGATTTACTTAGCATACCTAAATTTGCTAAGAATCCTATTTTCAAAAAAAAAAAAAATTTCAAAAACAAGACACACATGGATTATTCATTTAGCATACCAAAATTTGCTAAATGAGGATTCCATTTTCAAAATCACAAATGATTCACAAAACAAAGCAAACAATGAATAAGAAGAAATTGTTTTCAAACATCTCACTTAGCATACCCAAATTTGCTAAGTGAGTAAATTCCAAAAAATCTCAAATCAAAAACAAAATCAATTGACCCTTTGCTTTAACATACTCAAATTTGTTAAATGAAGGGTCCTCAAAATTAAAATTCAAAATTCAAACATGAACCTATGGAAGCATCTCTCCAAAAATATTTGAACTCATTTTCAACATACCCAAATTTGTTGAAAGTGGATTCTACATTCAAAAATTCCCATTCTTATTAATCTCAAAATCTCATCTAAAATCATTTGAGCCCCACATAACACTTTCAAGTTGTTGAGTGTGGGTTAAAATTCAAATTCAAAATTCAAAATTAAAAAAAAATAGAAATGATTCAAGTTTATTTTCAATATTGACTTTCAATGTTAGTTTCAATTTGCCAGTTGATTGCAATGGCGACGTAAGTATGTGTTCATGTTTCCTCATGGGATGGATTTGGCCTTGGATCAGGCTAACCGTCCATGATCTAACTATGTCCACCTCATCCACGCTGGTCGAGGCTTCGAGGGGGGTCAATATTACATGTGAGGGAACCCCCTCATGATAGTTAGCAGGAGCATGGTGACCGGGCAGAAGCCGGTCATCTAGGTCAACATGCCATCTAATTTATAGATTCCCTTGCTAAAGAGGAAGGTTATGGCAGTTCCCACAGTAGTAGTATCGCTGATCGTCATTGTTCCCCATGGTCCCAGTTAGGGCTAGCACCCACTCTTGGCACCTTCAAGGGAAGGCTCCCAATTCTAGGGATTGTCTCCCCTGCCTTTGAGGTTGGGTCAAACTCCTACTCTATTCAAACTACTCGGACCTAATGCAGAAATAAGAATCATATGATCAAGCGGTATCACACTCGTATTACGAGGGAGTTAAAGGCAGCTACTCAGTCTACTATAAAGGAGTTCCCTAGGATGGTTTCCCCACTGGTTACAAAAAACTAGTTCCATCCTCTATCTGGATCTAATAGAGAGGATGTTAGAAGGATTTCTGCTTCACCTCCACCAACAATTTAGTTTCAGGAACCTGTTAGTAAGAGGAGGAGGTCGTACGTTGGCCTCCGATCAATTTTATGCCGAGTAGACGAGCCTCTGACAGAAGGGCTCAATTTGATTTGACATATCATTCGAATGTTGGCGAGCTTAGGCAGAGGGCTAGAGAGGCCCATACATCAGTTCATGTTACTTGCTAGGAGCATCAGAGGTATAGTCAACAGTCAGCAGCCTCCGCACTTGTGGACTTTCTAAATCGATGTCCTACCCGTACTGACCATACTAACAATATCTTACTCACGGGGACCACACGTCATAGGAGAGGAGGTTCTATACTAAGAGAGTCAGTGGTGCCTCCATTACACTGCTCTTTTCCATGCTCACTATCTCACGTACATGTCCCAGCATCTACTATTCTAGCTAAGTCCATGAAGGCCTCATCGGGGAGAAGAGAACCCCATTGGTGATCTAGCTACGATTGAGAGATCCCATCCCATCTACACCACCGACTATGGCGAGGCTGAGCTCTCCTGCTCGACCTTCTGCCCTAGTCATGGTGAAGAAGGAATGGTGACCAAGTATTATAGTCATCCCATCACCCACCACCGCGAAGCTATGGAGATAGTGGTTGAAGGAGGAGGAGACAGTTCAGTCACCCCTATGGTCATAGATCCTCCTAGGAGTACCACTCCACCCAGATCTAGCAATAGTTAGGAGTATCTTTCCTCTAATGAGCATAGTCCTCACCAAATCAGCTCACCAATAGCTTTAGATGTTAGGTGCTTATCTGTTCATGACAGTGACCCTACTACTTGTCAGACCTGATCTTTTGTGCCTGCTCAGTTGGACCGATCCCTAGATGATAGAATAGCTCAGTATCTAGTGGAGAAGAAGGAAATCTTAGGATACACTTGGTCTGATTTAGAGGATGAAAATGTTAGCTTTGATCCGAATGAAGATGATCTGTTATAGGATTCAGCGGGGGTACACATGGTAGATACCCAGGGTTCTCTCCTTTGTAAGTAGCAGACTTTGAAAGGTGTTGAGGTTGAGCAGGAAGATACAACCACCTCGACCCAACACCTCCATCAGTAATTAAAATAAAAAGATGAACAAATATATAGGATGGGGAAGTAGCTCGAGGACTTATTAGCAATATTCTTAGCACTTGAAAGCACTAGTTCATCCTATTATAGCTGAGACTAGTCAGCCAGAGTTGGTGTATGTCTTGCATCCAGCCAAGACTTTACCTCCAGTAGAGCAGGGTAGCACCTGTCTGTGTAGGAAGGTAGTGGATAGTACCTCCATACATGAAAAAGATATTAAAACTATGGTTGAGCAACAGGTGAGAGAAGCATTGCCTCAAGCCCGAGGAGGATCATCGGTTCTAAAGGGTAGACCCTACCCAGAGGAATTTGATGACATCCAATATCCTAAGAGCCACCTTCTTTCAATTGCTTCGATGGTAGTGGGAACTCGAGGCAGCATATTGCGCATTTCAGGGCTAGTTATTATAATGCTAATGGCAATGACACTTCACTCTTCCATCTCTTCAGCAGTAGCTTAGCGGGTATAGCCTTTGATTGGTATGCTAACTTCCAATAGTTCAACAAAGACTTTTGCTAAGTTTGAGCATCTCTTCATCAAGAGGTTTGTTGGAGCTTAGAAAGGGTGACTATAATATCATTGTGACTCAAAAAAAATCTCGGAGTCCCTTGTTGATTATATTCTGATGGTAAATTTGAGTATGAAATGTGAACGATAGCTGTCTGAATAGCATGTCATTGAGATTCTGCTTAAGAATATCCATGGCCCAATCACATTCATGCTCAAAGGTTTCACCATCAAAATATTTGAGAAGTTAATTAACAAGATAGCTAGCTTACAAGGAGAATCCAAACAGTTGCCTTTTCTAGACCAATCAATAAAGAAGAAGCCACAAAAAGCTTTTGAGATGAAGCCTTGAGCAGTGATAGCAGTAGACAAGGGGAAACAGCCATCCAGAGAGTAGTTTGAGAGACCTCGTGGTCCAACCATCACTTCCTCCTATACCACATGGCAGCCCTACCGGCACCCCACAAACCTCCATGGCCTACACTGCCTCCTCCTCAACCACATCATCATCGGCCACATACCCACGCCAAGTAGCTATGGTCCATCTACTCTTTTGGATAAACTTAATAATCCTTATTCATATAAGAGGAGATAAACCGGACCAGAGAGAGGAAGTAGGAAAAAGCCATGATCTTAACTTTTGCCCCTACCACCATATGCTTGGTCATGTTTTGAAAGATTGCTTCACCTTCAAGGTCTGGCTTGAACATAGCTTCAAGACCCTATAGTTATCTGAAGGAATACCTTATGGAACAACCATCCAGTTCCATTAGGGAAATCCTTGGGTATACTTGAGATCCTTCCAAAACTAAAGAAGGTTGGGATATATCCTTATCCCATACCTCTAAGAAAATTATTTCCAAAATTAAGAAACTTTCATTGCAAGTTCTTGAGACAGCTCAAACCTCGAACATCAAGGAAGGTTTGCTAGTTGTTAGAGCAAACTCAAGGAAAGGGGAGCAACAACAACACTGCGTGCCCAGGATACCCAGTAGCATAACCAGCGAGTCCAGCCTCTAGTCCACCGATTACTGCACATCACTACCTCTAATTCATCTAGCTCTTCTAGAAGACATCTTGTATCGGCGGATGAGGGCATCAAATCCCTCACCTCAGTTACTTTACTTTATTTCTACTATGTACCTCCTTCAAAATCTAAGAAATCAAAGAATAAAGCTAGCTTGAATTATATCTGTAACACTTTTGATGGGTTGTCTAAGTCTATTCTTAATGATAACTCTTTAAGTCTAAATAATAATTATAATAACTCCAATCTTCCTCTTTCTGATTTAGAGTTGGACCTTCCTTCTCTAAATACTACGAGTTCATCTCTTAAGATAGACTTGGAGTCATCCAATTTTGAGGGTCCCATAAGAGAAGTTGTAGGTGAGCATGGTAGATTCTTCCATTACCTACCACAAGAGATCATCAAGTCAACCTCGGTGGCAAGGTTCTACCTCCTAGGGAAACACTCAAGATGAGGGAAACAAGTCATTTGTATAGAGGATCAAGAAGCCCCTCCACGGATGCTCCATCTTTGGATATGCTTGTAGATGATCACCCAAGGTGGACTACAATGTCCTCTCTCACCTAAGAAAGTTGCCATCTAACTAAGCATATACGACGCCCTTATCTTATCCAAAGAGATGAGGGAATCATTAATCAAGGCTCTCCTTAATCTAGAGATATGCTTAGCTTAGCTGATCATTATTAGAGAGGAGGCATATTATTCAAAAGAATCTCAGAGAATCACTTTCATAGATGAAGACCTACTTTTGGGGGACATGGAGTACAACCGTCCCCTCTACATTATAGTGGAGATGCGATTGACTAGCCGAGTTCTCATCTAGGTGCATCGGTGAATATTATGAGTCTAAAGACCCTTACTATTTGAAGATTGACATCTCCACACTTTGAGGAGATTGGATGATATTGAGAGGATTCAATGAACAAGGTGAGAGGACTTTAGGTTCTGTAGTGTTACCTTTGGAGATAGGTGACTGGAAGACTGAAGCCAAGTTTTATATCATTGATTCGAATGCTTCATTCACTGCTTTGCTTAGTAGGCCTTGGATACATGAACAAGATGATTCTATCCTCCCTCCAGTGCATTAAGTTCGGAAGGATGGGATTGAATATTGTGTTAAAGGAGATGAAAACCATTTTCGAGAAAGGTTGAGATATATGAGGATGTGATGTACTATCTTCCTTAAAATACCTTTTCTCATGAACTTGGTCAAAATTTAAATTCAAATACAAAAGAAAAAGAAGAAAGAGAAAAAAGAAAAGAAAGAGAAAAGAAAATTGAAAGTTCAAGTGAAGAAGAAAAGGAAATTGAGGAAGAAGTGGAGCCGCATATCACATTCCACCCACAGTTCATTCCATCATATGGACATGTGGGTAGGATGACTCAACCTCCACCAAGTAGAGGCAGAAATAGAGGTAGTCCTAGAGGTGGTATGCCCCCTGGTTGGCCATCAACCAACAGGGGTCATGTTCCAGTTCATATGAGTACCATTACTATTCACATAGACTTGGAATCCAGCTCGGAGGATGAGTCTAATATGATTAGCATACCAACCAACCCCTCTTAGTGGATTTTATTGGAGGTGACACTGAGATGATGAATATCAAGGATCCGACAAAGTAAGTATTTGAATCAAATATACATGAAACTATCAGACAGTAGTTAGGAATCTTAGCTCTAACCTCACTTTCACCTCAAAAAGCTAAAGGTTTAGTAGTTAAGGAACCTTCTCAGTCTTCCAGGGATGTCAAGTTGAAGAGATTCTTTTTGGGATCACCATCCTCAAGTCCTAAAGTTTATGTAGAACTAGAGGATGATTTATATAAAGAATTAATGGGATTGTCTTTTGATTAGTATTCGCTTTGTGTTCTTAGTCTTGCAAAGAAGGGTTTGATTCCTTATTCATGGTCTAAGCATAGGTCAGAGTACTCCAAAAAAAGTATGGAAACAACGAGGATGCTCATTCAAGATTAGGACTAGAATTTGGTACAGTGGGTCCAGCCGATGATGAAGATTACTATTTAGTTGTCACTAACCATCTAGAGACTGATAGGTTCTTTTCACTTCAAAACAATTCTTATGAGAATGTGTGTTTAGAAACTTTAGATAATCCAGATGATCTCCAAATCAAAGATGCACCACCAGAATTTGAAGGGGAGATCCATTCAACAATTAATAAGCATAAGGAAATCAACCTCAGGACAGAAGAAAATCCACGCCTAGCATACATCAATTTATTATTGAATGATGAAGAAACTAATGACTTAGTTAGGCTATTATCTGAGTTTAAAGACTGCTTTACATGAAGTTATGAAGAAATGCCTAGATTATCTCCTGATGTAGTAGTCCATACCAAGCAATAGATCTAGCTAACCCTATCAAGCAAGCTCCTAGACACATGTGATTAGAAATTGAACAATAGGTAATTTTTGAAGTCAAGAAATTGATCGATATTGGTTTCATCAGGAAAGGAAAATACCCTACCTGGTTAGCCAATATTATCCCAGTTAAGAAGAATGGACAAATTTACATATATCGATTTTAGGGACTTAAATAAGGCATGTCCTAAGGATGAGTTTCCTCTTCCTATACTAAAATTAATGGTGGACATCGCCTCATCTCATGCAATTTTCTCCTTCATGGATGGGTCATATGGCTACAACTAAATCAAGATGACCCCAAGGATGAAAGAAACACTATTTTTTGAACCCTGATCGGAATTTATTATTATAAGGTCATGCTTTTGGCTTAAAAATGCTGGTGCTACACACCAACAGGACATGACTTAGATCTTCAATGAACTCATCCATCATCATGTTGAGTGCTATGTTGATGATCTAGTAGTTAAGAGTAAGAAAAAGGAAGACCATCTCTTTGACTTGAGAGTAGTTTTCGAATGGTTAAGATAATATAACCTCAAAATGAATCTCCTGAAGTGTTCATTCGGAGTAGCTTCAAAGAAATTCCTTGGATTTATTGTCTGACACCAGGGAATAGAAATAGATCTAGAAAAGATCAAAGCTATCTTGGAAATGCCAACTCCTAAAAGTTTAACTCAACTCAAATCCTTCCAAGGATCATATCTAAGATGCTTTATCTCCAACCTATTGGGAGAAGTAAGCCATTTTTCAGCACTTATCAAAAGGATGCCAAGTTCAAGTGGGATGATAAGTTCTAGCATGCCTTGAAGATATCAAGCATTTGGTGAAACCAAATAATTTAGCTCTATCCCGAAAGCCACTCATCCTTTAACCGCATTGGATGACTCTCGGCTCTATAAGCCAATGACGAAGGGAGGTAGAGTGCTCTCTACTACCTCAGTCGTCATCTAATTCCTACTTAAGTGAACTACCCACCTATTGAGAAACATTGCCTAGCTTTGATCTTTGCATCTTAGAAGCTATGACACTATATGCTTTCTCATAAGGTGAACTTGATTTCGAACCAATCCGTATCTCATGACACGCCCAATGCTATCGGACATTTTGGCATGTTGGTCCATGATTATCTCACAATTTGATTTCACATTCATACCCCTCCATGCGATAGAAAGACAAGCACTAGCAGATTTCTTAGCAGCACACTCACTTCCTGCTGATTCCCCCCTTAATGACGATCTCCCTAACAAACAAATCATGAACTTAGGGGAGATCGACAACCATCGATGGGAGATGTATTTTGATAGTATGACTTTCTTTCATAAAGGAGAAGCACCACGATCAACTCTTCCGTGATGAGAATAGTTCTCTTAACTCCATTGTGATGAGATTCTTATATCTCTCTAATCCCTGCACCAATAATGAAGTTGAGTATGAGGCTTTGATTGCCAATCTGGAGTTAGCTATCACAGTGTTTGTTAAGAGCATCAACATCTATGGGGATTCTCAGTTGGTCATCAATCAGATTGCTGGGTCCTACAAGATTCTCAAACTTAAGCTTTGTCATTACCACAAGTATACCATGAAGCTGTTGGCCTAGATCTCTAAAGTCACCATCTACAAGGTTCCCCGAGCAGAGAATGCAATAACAGATGCTTTGGCCAAACTTGCCAAAGAATTGACATGTCTAGAAGATGAGTCCATTTCAATAAGGGTAAAAAATAGACAAGTCCTATCCGTTATTGATACTGAACACACCAAGAGACTTTTTCTTGAAGGGGAAGTTGTCATTACCTATAAGGGCAAAGAGCTAGATTGGAGAAAACCATTCATAGACTATTTGAACACCGGTAAACTACCTTAAGAAAAGTCACAAGCTCATCAAGTGAAATAGAGCGCTCTCTCCTATGCTCTTGTTGATGGCACCTAGATGGTCTTTCGATCAAATGTGGTTATGTTGTTTAGACTAAAATGAAGCCTGTAGGATTGTCACCAAGGTACATTCAGGTCTATGCGGAGCCCATCAATCTGGTCTGAAGATGAAGACAAAGATCAAGAGACTAGGATACTAGTTGCCTTCGATGGTTATGGCCGCATGGATGTAGCTAAGAGATGCCATCAATGTTAGGTATACGGTGTGGTCTTACATCAATCACCCAATATTCTACACCCTACATTGGCCTCATGGCCATTTGAGTGTTGGGGTACAGACATTGTGGGTTTGATCGATCCTCCTTCCTCCAAGGGTCATCGGTTCATTCTAGCTACTACCGACTACTTTTTCTAAGTGGGCAGAGGTAATCCAACTCAGAGAGGTCATAGCTCAGTATGTGCTTCAATTTTTTAGGAACCATATCATATATAGGCTTGGGGTGCGTCGATGAATTTATCTGATAATGGTACTGCACTCAAAAATACCAAGATCAATAGCTTTGCCAAAAGACACAATATAGATTAGAGATACTCCACCATCTACTACCTCAGAGTAAATGGCTTAGTAGAAGCATTCAATAAAACTCTCATCTAAATACTAAAAAAGACTCTTGATGACAACAAGCGATAGTGGAATGAGCAGTTGGTCAAAGCCTTGTGGGCTTACCGCACCATATATAGAACTCCAACTCAATTTACCTCATTTTTCTTAGTGTATGGGCCCAAAGTCATTCTACCTTTAGAAGTTCAACTCCTGTCACTAAGAATAGCATTAGGTAGCAAGATCACTACTGAGTAGAATGCAAAGTTGCAGTTAGAAGAGCTCGAAGGTTTAAAGGAGAGTCACCTACAGGCATGCCAAAACCTTGAGTTAAACAAAGCCAAATTGATTCAAGCTCACAACAAGCTAGTCCACCCTAGGTCTTTCTAAGTAGGAGAACTTGTGTTAGTCCTAAGGAGACCAATTGTTTCCCGTCAAAAGATGGGAGGCAAGTTTGAACCCACTTGGGAAGTCCCCTATGCCATAGAGAAGGCCTATTAAGAAGGATCCTATCAACTCATTGATTGTAAAGGGGAACTCCTGATGCTTCCAATTAATGGGCTCTATTTGAAGAAATATTAGCCATTAAACATGTTTGAAAATAATTATAAACAAAAGAATAAAAATTTGATTCTGTTTCATTAAAATCTTCTCTTCATTTGAAGCATTATTTGCTTGTCTTGCGAATTTGCCATGATGTGTCTAGGAAAGGTGTAAGAGAACCCAAGAAGCATCATACCCCTCTTTCACAACACAAACACAATCAAACACAATTTCCCAGCACTATTAGAATAGGTGTGAGAGAACCCAAGAGGCATCCTATTTCGATTAGCACAACTAAGTTAGGTGTAAAAGAATCCAAGCAGCATCCTTTCTTAGTGGAAATCCTGGTTGTCATCCATGGCACCATTTCATCCAATTCCTCATGTGTTTAGGGTGTGAGATAGCCCAAGAGGCATCCTATTCCCTTTAACACAAGCACAAAAATAAACACATATCTTTTATCTTGGGCTATTTTGATGTGAGAGAAATCCCCCTATGGCACTCACTCATTAGCTACTCTAGGTCGAGTTTACATACTACCTCGCTAATATGTCACTCCAGTGATCACTTGTTTGGAAGATGTGAGTCCCTACGCTTTCTTCCTAACTTGATCATTGCAAATCATTGAGTGCCTTGTTAGTTTGGTAGTCTTTTCTACCCAACCAATAAGCTACCTCATGTTGATTTAATTTAAGAAGATGTGAGTTTTCGCGCTCTCTTCTTGAACTAATCATCATGATCTGACTAGGTCGAGTATATCTGAGGCTTAGGGTAAGTACCCCGGAGGCTCCTTTCTTCTTGACTATATTTGAGTCAATGTAAGTCCCCTAGTGGCATTCACTAGTTTCCTAAGTTGATACTGCCCACCAAGATAGAATATCCCAGCAATTAGTTCCACTATTAGAGGATGTGAGTCTCCGAGCTTTCTTCCTAGGCTGATTGTTGTAAACTGATGGGCACCTTTGGTTGGTTGGTGTTCGCTGTTAATAGCGACTCACTCGATGGATACACCACTCTTGATAGATGTGAGTCCCTACACTTTTTTCTTAGGTTGGCCACCAAATACCTATTTGATATATGACTAGCCATGTCATCTTCTCCAGGGTTTTGGATCAAGCCCTTAGCAGCCCCTCTCCCTGCAGGCACTTTATTTGGATCACATCCTTTGAGACCCCATTTAGACACTACCCGGGTTACTTTTGGATTGGACAGTCCCACTTTCTTGGTAGCCACCCCTGTGGTTGGAGAATTTGTTCAGCTGATATAGACTCCTTCTTATTTTGATCCCTTGCAAACTAACAGGGTCTACGGTAAATAAACAAAATAAATAAACAAATAAAATATTTGCTTGTGGATTAGAAATTTAGGCCCCGAAAGGGCCCCTTTCCCCAAGCAGACATCCTATCTTTAGGGTAGTGTCAAAAGAACTCCTTATAGGAATTGCTTACTGAGTTGAGATAAGTCTGACTCTCTCTCAAAGTCACCCTTAGGTTGGGTTCAATCTATTTTCCACAAACAGTTACCTAGCATCATTCCACTTTGGAAGATGTAAGACTATGATGCATTCTTTCTAACATGACTATCAATGAACCCTAAGATTTGTTGCCCAAAGCAAACGATCACCCCAGTGGTCTTTTTAGTGGAATATGTGAGTCCCCATGCTTTCTTCCCCTGAATTAATCATTGCAAATCGAAAGGCACTCCTTTGGTTGGATAATTCTCCCCTCGGCCGGGAAGCTACTCCCTTTGGTTTAGTAAATCTGAGATAGGTCTAGGCTAATATAAGCTCCTTCTTAGTGTGATCCATCACAAACCAATGGAATCCATCAAAATGAATAAATTAAAAAATGAAAGTAATATTGACTATTTTTGAGCTGATTTAAGTCCCCTAGCGGCATTCACTCAATTGTCAGCCCGAAGTCGGGTTCTATTTGTTGCTTGCCAACCGATCACTCTAGTGGTTCCTTATTTTGGAAGATGTGAGTCCCTACGCTTTCTTCCCAACTTGGCCATTGCAAACCAAAAGGCATCCCTTTGGTGGATAGTCTACCTGGTTGGTAGACTATTCCCTTTGAATTCATAAATGAGCAAGCTCAAGGCCCTATGGCCCCTACTGTAATCCATTGCAAACCAACAGAATCCATCAAAATAAATAATTAAAAATAAAATTAATCTCAACTATCTATCTATTGATTTAAGTCCCTCACTGGCATTCACTCAATAGTCAGCCCTAAGTCGGGTTTGATTTGTTGCCTTATTTTGGAAGATGTGAGTCCCCGCGCTTTCTCCCTAACTTGACCATTGCAAACCGAAAGGCACCCGGATAATCCTAATATGTGGTTGGTAGACTATTCCCTTTAGATTGGTAAATGATGTAGCTCAAGGCCCATGGCTAGGTCCATCGAAGATGAGATCCATCAAAATAATTAAAATGTAATTAATCTAAGTCCCCAGAAGATCAATCAATAGTTTTGCCTTGTTGATGGATCACTGTAGCAATTGGTCCCTATTTTGGAGGATGTAAGTCTACTATACTTTCTTCCTAGTACAACTGCTGCACACCGAAAGGCATCCCTTTGGTTGGCTAGTCCTACTATGTGTTTGGTAGACTACCCCTTTGAATTGATAACTGAGTTCAGGCCTCCATGGCTCTACTTGATGATCCATAAAAAACCAACAGGGTTCATCTCAAAATCAAAAATATAAGAATCTGAAACAAATTCAACCCTCCTCCCTTAGTGGAGTCAAATAAATTAAATGAAGAAAATAAATCCAATCAATTCTCCCCTAGTGGAGCCTAAACAACAAACAAAAGAAACAAACAGAATAAATAATAAAAAAATTTAACAAATTAAATAAACAAAATTATTTTTATTCTCTCTGAGACTCAAATCAAATCAAACCTCTCATCCCCTTGTGGATGACTTGAACCTATTTCCCTAGTGGAAGGTTCATATACTCTATCCCTAGTGGATTCCCCCTTTACTCTCTCATGACTTTGACATGAATATAGTCACATTGCACTAAGCTCTGGATTCCTTCTACACCTTGGGTTGGGAGTAGATCATTTCTTTTAGTTCTTGTGATCGTTCGATGTTATTGATCATTTTGGTCAACACTGATATGTGTGGTGTTCCTTGCATCACACCTATTGCACCCTTTGTTGACCTCATTTTAGAATGAGCTCTCAACCCATCCACTTTAGACATAGGACTTCTCTTAGACACTAAGAGTTTCCTTAGTCTTAAGACACTTCTAGTGATTAGGTGAACACTCAGCCTAGCTCTAGAGACTTAGAAGAGTTAGCCATAGGAATAGTCATGCCTTACAGGTGCAAGAAAAATTTGCCAACTCCATAGCTTGAACCAAATCCTCACTTTCTCCTTTCAATGTCAAACTCCAAATCAAATCAACTTCAAACTCATATTAATTCCAACTTGATGGATTTTCTCAAACTCAAATCAATTCAACATAATTGAAACCCATGATTGAATTCAAAATTCCCAAGAATCTTTCCTAAGTCACTTTGATTCTATCTTATAGACTTAGCCTAAATCAAATCCAAATCAAATCAAATTCAAGAAGTTTTCTCATAACCCATTTATATTCTCAGTTATATTCACAAATATAAATGAAAACAAATTCAATTACCCAAAATTATTTTAAAAATCAAATCCAAATCTAATCAAAATTCAACCTAAACCTTTCAAGTCAAATTCTTGAACTTAGCCAAATCAAAATCAAATCAAGCGAAACTCTTAATTTTTCTTCATGATTCAATCAATCCTTCAATCATGAATCTAAATATAAATAAAACTTCAATCACCATCCAAAATTAATTCAAAACTAAAATCCAAATTCAACCCAAATCCAACCTAAGCCTTTCGAGTCAAAATCTTGAACTTAGCCGAATCAAATTCAAATCAAGCCAAACCCTTGATTTTTCTTCATGATTCAATCAGCCCTTCAATCATGAATCCAAATATAAACATAAACTTCAATCATCAAACTAAAACTAAATTCAAAATCAAATCCAAATTCAACCAAAATTCAACCTAAGTTTTTTAAGTTAAATTCTTAAATTTAGCCAAATCAAATTCAAATCAAGCCAAACCCTTGATTTTTCTTCTTGATTCAACAATCATTCAATCATGAATCCAAATATAAACACGAACTTCAATCATCAAACCAAAACTAAATCCAAAAATCAAACCTAAGTCAAACTCATGTTCACCTTTTGAACTTGAAATCATCAAATGAACTAAAACCCATTTGACTCCAAATCACTTGCAAATGGATTTATATTTCAATCATAAGTCCATATGTGAGTTCAACAAACTTGATTCAAGCTTTGATCAAGTCAATTGACCCACTTAGGCTCACTTGACCCAAAGTGACTTAAAGTATCCCTTTTGAGCCAAATTCTAATCCTACCCAAATTGGATTGAACTAAGCACAACTAAGCCTCATATTGTGAGCAACAATCATCATGAGATAATCAATAACTCAAATTGGGTCAAACCATGTCAAACCTAAGGGTCAACACTTAGCCAAAATGATCAATCACTAAAATTTGGGTCAACATTTAGCCAAAATGAAACCTAAATTAGCCAAAATACCATAGGCTAATTGATTGAAATGATTAATCAAAACTCATTCATTATCAATGTTTGAACTTGACCATGTCATCATTTGAGCCTAACCTAGCCCAATTGGCCACTTGACCCAAATTGATCTGACTTGACCTAAAAAGTCAAAATAGGTCAAAACTTGTTCTAAGCCAAATTGAATGAAACCAATCGGTCAAGTTCATTCCAAATCACTTATTGAACTTGACCAAAGCCTCAATTGGCCATAAACCCAACTAACCCAATTGACCATGAACCAAAATTGACATAAATGGTCAAATTGAGCCAAAATGAAATAAACCAAAATTTATTGGAAACGAAGATACTAATACATTTCAAATGATCAATGAAACCTAAACCAACCCATGACCTAACCCAAATAGATCAAATAGGTCAAATTGACCCATTTGACCTAAATGAAATCAAATGAACCAAATCTAAATATAAATCAAATTGAACCAAACCAATGATGCCAAAACACTTTAAATAGTCATATGAACTTGACCCAACCCTGAATGGTAGGACGGTCTTAGTCTAACCATTGTCTTATGTAGGGTATTGTGCTTAAGGGGCGCTGTAATAAAAATATGAAATATTTTTGCTGTGCAGGTGCTTATACCCCTAAGAATAATCCAATATAGGCCAAGTGAGCTTAGTTACCTATGTGTGGGGTGCTAAGTCCAATTTATACATATAAATGCTTAGGATTGTATGGTTTGTTTAGCTAATCTTAGTTTTGTAAGTTTTAGTTAGATTTCCTTTTCCCATTTTCATGTAATTTTGTAATTAGGATTTTAGAATGCAATGGGGATTAGGATGAACATTGGTTATAAGATTATGTCTTATGTACCATGTGAAGCCTTTGGAGCAACCATATTCTAACCAACCAAAAGAAGAAAGAAGAAAGAAGAAAGAAGAAAGAAGAAATGAAGAATGACCCCAACAATGAAATCCTTCTTGATTATAATTTATTCATTTGTAATCCAGATTGTATAAGGGTAGGCTACCCAATTTGTTTTCGTTTGTGAGTGACTATAATGGCCTCTTATTCTTTTGCACTAGCTTTATAAATTGATTGATGTTTGTTTAGCTTGTGCATTAAGATTCTTTTCCTAGTTTCTTCCTTGCTTTGATGTATGGCTGATGATGATTAGGCTCTTAAAAATAAATTTTCTATCAACTAATCAATTTAAATTAAAATAAATAACTCATAATCATATAAAGCCTAGGTTATAAATTAATATAAAAGAATTAACAATCCCTAGGGATGTTGTATTACCTTTCACACATCATGCATAAAAAAGTATATTATTTCACTCTTGATTGAGGGCTTCCACCTTGCCGAGAAATTGGCTTGAACTTTGAGAGCCATGGTGGAAATATACCTCCTTATCTTGTTGATTTTGGCCCATAATCTAATTTCTCATTCATTAGGCATATGAATTAAAGCCTATATCAAATTGAGTCCAAGAATGAAAATAAAAAGTGGCAAAATTTGCATCGATTTAAGTCATTAAATCATGTCCTACATGATCTAGTCTCTTAGAGTGTGTTTAAGGACTTAGTCTCTTTCTAAATAAACAACCTTAGTTATCTTGCAAAAGCATGACTTGCCTACATGTATTTAAAATTGTAGAGGAATTAGTTGGAGGCCACCCAGCATTGTAAGTCTGGGTGGGTTTATCCTCTCTTGTGGAGGTAAGCTAAATACCCATTTTTCTTTAGATTTAGTGCTTTTGGCCCTCTAAATCTCCTAAGATTTAGTTGAGGTTGCTACTTCCCTTTATGAGCTATGAGCATAAATCCTCACATCTTAGGCATTCCATGACCTTGTATCATGGAATTATAAGCCCTAACTTTTTAATAAAAATTCAACTAAAATAAATTAATTCAATTTCAAAAATATAAAGCCCAACCAAAGGATAGTTTGGGATTCTTAGTAGGCTTCCTAATATCCTAAGAATCCCCTGGTTATCTTCATTTGACTTCAATAAGAACTCCCTCATCTTGATAGATCTCACTTGATTTCTAAAAGTAAACTAATCGATTGATAGTCCTACCTTTCAAAATCTTTGGAGATAATGATTATTTACCTTAATCGAGAGTATTCCTAAGGAATCATGTTCCTTAGGATGTAATTAACTATGGGGGCTTTCCCCTATAGGAAACTTAATGAACTTGGTTTAAAATAAACCCCACTTTACTTTTTCATGTAAAGTAGGGGAAGAATCTCTGGTACATTCTAAAGACCCATAGTCCTTAGGAGTCCTTATTAAGGTGATTAGGTCCATTTTAGGGTGGTGACTTCTATCTCTTGAGATAGCACACCTTTCCTTAATGTCATACCCAATCGTCCTAATAAGACCATATGTGGATCTATGTGGTGTCCTGACAAGGTGTTATATATTTTTCTATTTTTATTTATCCTCTTTTCCAAAAGGGGATAGATGAAGGCAAGAATATATATACTATTTTTCACCACAAGGGTCCATAAATTTAATAAAACCAAGTTAAACCCAACCTAATTCACCCCAGTGGAGGTAAATCACACCCTTCTCCCCAATGGATCCATAGCAAATTAAAATAAATTAAACTCGATCTTGATCCCAGTGAATTTAGACCCATAGCAAATATGCACCACATTCATCAAATCTGCCTTGATCCGTTGATTCAAGCTCATATCCCCAAATATGTCCCAATTAAACATAAATCAAATCGAAGCAAATTCAAACATGTATCCCAATGGATCTTCCCTTCATAAATCAAATCTTCATCCCCATTAGATGCCTTCCAAACTAAATTAAATCAAATCCATATCTCCAGCGAATAGCTTTAACCAACTTCTTTACAAGGTATAAGATCAACAAATTTTCTTCCTTATGCTGGCATAAACCTCATATGTTATATCCAATACATGAGATCCTAGTGGACCCCTCTTAATCCACTCCAAACCATTGGGACATATGTCAATTTCACTACTTGATGTGTCTAAGAGGTGCATTGTATGTTTTGGATAGAAGTGCTATCTACGGTCGACAATCATATGAGTGAACGACATTTTCTTCCTTTATGGTGGTGGAGTGATAACACTCTTGGGCTACCACTCCTTCTTCTAATTACACAGAGGTTGAGTGGGAGAGTCCCCTCACCTCACAGAGTGGATAGAGCTTTGGTCTTGGGACATAATCATATCACCAGGAGGATGCCTTTATGTTGAGTGGGGAGGGGTGATTCACTACTTGACCATCCTAAAGAGGTGATGCATTATATGTTTTGGGTAGAAGGGGTGCTATCTCTGACTGGTTCAACAATCATATGAGTGAACCTAACATTTCCTTCTTCCTTCTCCTCCAATTATGGTGGTGGAGTGATTACGACACTCTTGGGCTGCCACTCCTTCTTCTCAATTGTTGGGGCGAGAGGTTGAGTGGGAGAGCTCGACCTCACCTCAACTGGTAGAGTGGATAGAGCTTTGGTCTTGGGACATAATCATATCACCAAGGAGGATGCCTTTTCTCTAGATGTTGAATTATGGTATTTAGCAGGCACTTCAGATGGAAGCACATGGACTGACGATGGTGGTTGGCGAGTGGAGCGGTGTGGTGGTGGTGACATTGGCTACTTCTTTATTGAAAGTCTTCTCCTGCAACTAGATCTAATAAGAACTATCCTGTCTGAATGATTGGATCTATCAGCTTGCTGATCAAGATGGTCAATTATGCTGAGGCTACCGACTGTCTGTCAAACCTCCTCCTAGCTCTCTTGCCCACTTGGGCAGCAATCTTGGCCTCCGTGGCTTTTTCCTTATAGATCTGATCCCTTACACTTCTAAAGATAACTTTTCTCAAGTCATGAATGGTGGCAGACTCAGAACGTCCATGGACTCTCCCTTCTCTCTTGAGCATGGACCTCAAACCAGCATAAAGCTTCCTCCTCTCCCTATCCGGTGTCTCATACTCTGCGGGTCATGGGGGTGATGCTGCCATCATCCTCACATCCTGCTCTCCCTCTGCAACTGAGAGAGGGTGAAACCTACTACCACTTAGAAGGAGAGAGGTCTCACGAATGGACCCCTCTTCAGCTACATGGGAGGCTTTTTCAACTTCCTTAGCCATGCGCTCATAGTACCTTTTAATCTTCCTATTCTTATTGTGGCACTAAGTCTTGGTTAAGGGTGCATGATGGGAGCTGGTATCGACCTCAAAGGTGGGAGAAACAATCTCAGATGCTAGGACTGACTTCCTGTTGACCTCACTTTTGGAGTGAGGATTCAATCTCCTTAGACTTAGGGTCTTCTAGATTAAGACTTCCTATAAGACACTTTAGCAATTAGGTGAACACTTAACATAAGTTTAGAGACTTAGAAGGGTTAACCATGGATTAGGTTATGCCATAGGGATTAGAATAAACCTACCTACTCCATGACTTAAACCCAACCTATGTTCACCTTCATAAGCCACAACTAATTTGAATTAATATCAAACCCAAATCCAAATCAAATGATTGAAATCTATAATCAAATCCAAACTCAAAATCCTACCTAAGCTTTATGATTTTATCTTATAAACATAGCCAAATTCCCATTCAATTCAAACTAAATTCAATTGATTTTCTCATGAATCAATTATATCTTCAATCACCATCTCAAATCTAAATCAAACATATAATCATCAAGCCAAACCCAAAATCAACCCAAGTTAAACCTAACCCAATCCCTTTGATTTGAATTATTCAAATGAACCAAAACCCATTTGAACCCAAACCCATTGCAAACATATTTATAAATTAGTCTTAAACTCATATAGAAACTCAACTAAACTCAAGTCAACACAAAATCAACCCAACTAAACCCAATAGGCGCACTTGACCAAAAGTGACCTAAAATACTTATTCAAACTAAAATCCAATCCAACCCAAATTGGATTGAACCAAGCCTACCAAAACCTCCTATCATGATTGTTGATCACCCTAGGTTGATCAATTATCATAAATTAGGTCAAAACAAGTCAACTTAGTCATTTGACCAAGCCAACACCCTTAACCAAACTAGCTAAAATTCATCATATACCAAAATAATTGAAACAAATGATTCATGCCAACCTATGATCAATGATTGAACATGACTTGAACATCAATTGAGCCAAACCTAACCCACTTGACCCAAGTTGACCCAATTTGACCAAAAAAGACCAAATTAGGTCAAATCATGATCTAACCCAAATTAATTTCAACTAATGGCTCAAGTTCATTCCAAATTAATTATTGAACTTGACCAAAACAATAATTTAACCCAGTTTGACTGATTGGTCAACCTAACCCATTTAGGCCAAATTGACCTAAATGGTCAAATTGGCCTAAATCCAAATCAAATCCAAATTGATTCAAACTAAAGAATACAATCATCTTTAATTAACCAATTGAACATGAATGAATTGATAACCCAAGCCAATTTGACCAATTTAGCCAAATTGGTCAACTTGACCCATTTGACTTATATGAAACCGAATGAGCCAAAATCAAATCTAAGCCAAATTGATTGAAACCAATTGAACCAAAATACTTCAAATCATCATTTGAAATTGACTAAGCTTTGTTTGACCAAATTTGACAAATTGGTCGGCCTAACTTAACCTAGCCCAATTTGACTAATAAAGATCAAACTGAGCTAAACCCACTTGAACTAAGCCAAGACCCATTGGAACCTGATCCAACCTGACCCAAAAGCAAATCCCCCTTAGATTCTCTTCTCCACATCTGATTTTGTCAAAAATACCAAAGTCCATTCTCCTTTCTCCCCTTGGCATCCATCAAGCATCTAAATGAGGGTCTAACCTACTCACCTAGCCCAACCCATGTGGGCTAGGTCAGCCTTGGACCAAAGGGAGGTGAGTTAACTCACCTCCCTCACTAGCCAAAACTCATGGACCCAAAGGAGATGACTGTCTTGAGCCACCAGCCAAGCACCTAGCCAACCCAATGAGCCACCTGGAAACACCACCACTTGACAAGGTGGTGACCACTAAATTTGAGAGCCAAATCCATTCATCCAATCCAAGGAAGGGAGGGATATACCCCCTCTCATTTCAATCTAAATCCACCATGAACACCCTCAGAAATTCCCTAGAGCTCATTTTGAAACTCATAGAGCTTCCATAGAGCACTCCAAGCTTCCCTAAGCTCGGATTTCATTAAGCCGAAATAGGACATCCCCTCCTTCGATCCAACTCCCTCATTTCTTCACCAAACCCAAACTAACTTCAAACACACATACCACACTTCATTGTGCAAGAATGCCTCCTCTCCTCACGGCATGACTTGATCAAATTGACCTCCAGTCTTTCAACAGGCTTCATCCCACTACACAAAGATTCCTCAATCAAATTCACCATCATTCTTGAGCACTGGTGAAGTAATTCCATGAAATTGACATTTTCGTGAAAAATGGTTGCTCTTTTATGAAGGAAGCTTGCATATCATGCGTTTTCCACTGTTGGATCCCCTCAGATCATCATCGTGAAGGTGTGGGATCTATTTTGAATCGATCCGAGCATGGGTGAGCTTCGCGAGGAATGATGACCTCTATCATCACTCAAAGATGATGGATCACATCATCCATTTTGCATGAAACATATAATTATTTGCTAGTTAAATCTTAATTTAATCCATTAAGGAACCACGTGTTTGATCTGCACCATCTGATCCAAGATCGAATGACGGAGGAAAGTGCGTCACTAGGTCCGACCGACATGTTTAAGTGATCAATCCCATGGCGCCATGTGGCGTCGATGGGATTAGGCTTAATTAGACTTAATTAATTATTTTTAATGGCTAAAACTTTCAAAATTCGTAATAAATCATAGAAAAATTAGAAAATTACAAATAAATATTTATTTTCAAGGTATTTCAGAGAAGAATCATTTAAAATTAATTTTAATTATTTTGAACAGTAATTGAGGCTTAATTTGGGTTTAATTAAAAACTTAATTAGCTTAATTACTCCTTAATTACTCAAGTAATTAATTACAAACTTTCTATGGTGGTTTAATGGGATGACCTCTGCCTCCCAAAATTTTCCTGGGATTTATTACTTAATTAATTAAGGAAATTTCTCATTTAAGCCTTAATCACTCCTTTAATTAATTAAATAGTTAATTAACCCCCTAATCAAACCAAATTTGGTGGGCATGTTAATTACTATGGAAGTGAATGGGCAAGGGAAATGAGATGGGGACCTCTTTCTCAATCTTTTTCCTAAGCTCATTTCACTTTAAAGAAAATAAATTAATTTGGGATTAATTAAAGTTTATGGTTAATTAAATGGCTTAATTAATGATTCAAATCATAATCACATCAGATCTTGATTAATTAAATCATGGGTAGATCTTTAGGTGTTTAATATCCTAAAGGTATTTAGGGAAATTATGGTCTTAATTAAATTTCTTAATCTAATTAATAATTAATCATGAGCCAACTACATTAGACTCTTTGGTTTCTTAGGATTATTGGAAATTTACTTTCCATTCATAAGCATATTATGTTGGCTCATAATTATTTAGTTAATTATATTAAGGTAATATAGGTAAGAGAAATTAATTGAACTAATTAAGGATCAAATTTAATTAATTCTTAAAATTATCTCAATTACCTTTTCATTAAACCAAATTAATTCACAAACTTGGGAATGGGTTAAGATCAAAACATGATAATCCTATTCATCTCTTTAAAGTCAAATCAAAATAAAAAACTAAATTAATAAACAAACTTTAGTTGACTTTAACTAATTTTATTTAGTATGATTGTCCATAAGAATTAATTTGATTGAATGAATCACATATTTGGATCTGATTATTCTTATCCAATCATGTTAAATATTGTATGTCATTTGATTTCATGCATCTGTATCTTTCAAAAGTAATTAAATTAAATAAAATTTCCTTTATGTAAAGCTTGCATGTGTTGGCTTAACTTAATATATGTGTGGCTATTATCACTATTAGATCCAAATATATCTTCTAAAAGCTTACAAATAAACAACATGTATAGTGAAGGTACTTATAAATACATAAGAAGTGCATTTACTTATAGCTTAGGTGGATGAAGTAAAGCTCTTTTTCTCTTATTTATATGTTAATTTACATAAGTTTGAATGGTAATGGGTATATAGCCTTGACATCTCTGGAATATGAGGCTTTAGCTTGCCCTAAGGAGGTCATTTGATTACCGCACTTCCCTACATATCAAAGGCATGTATCCATCTAATTCCATCCTTATGTATTTTAACATTAGAATTTAGATAGAGCTTTAAATAATATACATAAATAATTTAATTAAAGAAAATACAATCTTTGCATGATTTTTACCTTCTTAATTATGAATACATGTGTATGTATTTTAGAAAAATAAATATATAGTCTGGACATCCCGGGAATATGAGGCTTTAGCAAGCTCCAAAGAGGTCATTTGATTACCTCACTTCCCTCATTAACAAAATCATGTACTTGTTTATGTCTTTTATACATGTACATGTATATTTAATTAGAGAATGATATTCCTCTTTTCTTTTGAAAATACAAGCATTCATAATTGTTTAAGTTATTAAGTTAATTAATCATGCAATTTGGAGCTCTCTTTCTTATGATTCATGTATGCAAATTTACATATGTTTGAATGCAAATGAGTATATACCGGACATCCGAGAATACGAGGCTTTAGCTAAAGAGGTCATTTGATTACCTCACTTCCCTGGTTAACAATGACACGTACCCATCTAATTTCATCCCTATGTAATTTTGTATAAGAATTTTGATAGAGCTTTAATTAGCATGTATTAAATAATTCAATCAAATGCAAACATAAACTTCAAATATATACATATACATTCATCATCTAAGTGTGTTAAAACATGTTGTGTGTATAGGTAAACTTAAGATCAAAACATTTGCATGCCATATGTGATGAAAAGGAATAATTTAATATATATCATGTGGTAGTAATTCAATTAGATTAATCTTAAGAAGCCTTCCATATTAAATAAAGTCATTTAAAGTTAACCTAAACTTAGGATTATTAAAATCATTTAATAAGCCATTCACCAAAGAGAACTAAATTTAATTAATATGCTTTAGAGATGATTTAAGGTATGTAAGATCAAATCATTTGCGGTAGTTATAAATTAGATTGATGATTTGTTTAAATTACGCATTAGAAATGACATGCTTTTATAGTTTCTTATGATTAATGCTTTAATGTGTCTTGGATGTTAGGCTCTTAGGATAAAATAAATTTTCTACCCAACTAATCACTCATAACTAAATTTTAATAACTCATAACCTCATCATAAAGCCTAGGTTATAAGCAAGATAAAAAAGATTTAGCACCCTAGTGTATGGTTATATATTTCACATCATGCATGCATCTTAAATTGCTCTTATAAATTGAGGGCCTTACATGAATAGAGACTGTTTGATCAGTGAGGACAACTTCTACTGACAGAGCTTCACCCTCACTTTTTATTTG
Source organism: Cymbidium sinense (assembly GCA_021442155.1). Classification (NCBI taxonomy): domain Eukaryota; kingdom Viridiplantae; phylum Streptophyta; class Magnoliopsida; order Asparagales; family Orchidaceae; genus Cymbidium; species Cymbidium sinense. The sequence continues at coordinate 87,999,728 of CM038227.1, read as the reverse complement.
GCTAATAATCTACTTCATTATGCATTTAAGCATATAAAAATCCCAAATCCTTTGTCTAAATGATGTATCAAAAAATAAATTAAAATTTGAAAAGATTTTGCATTTGTAGATTAAGTCATATGCTCATACCACTCATGCTCTAGTCTCTTATGGAGTGGGTTTAGGACTTTAGTCTCTTTTCAATTAAATAACTAGCCTAGCTATCTTGCAATTCATAGGACTAGACTACATGGTTTTAAAATTATAGGAGGAGTTAGCTGGCGACCACTCCAGGCGGTTGTAAGTCCAAAAGTAAGATGGGTTTATCCTCTTTTGTGGAGGTAAACCCTTATGTCCACCTGTCACTTAGATTTAGGTCGTGCTTTAGCTCGTACTAAAGCTCCATAGATTTTGGATCTGTGGTAGCTGTTTCTCTTGGGTTACAAGCATAAATCCTCACCTCTTAGTCATTTCCACAACCTTATGTTGGTGGGTCATAAGCCTTAGTAATCTACTAAATTTTAACTCAAATAAATAAATCTTTTAACTTTCAAATATATAAAGCCCAATTATAGGATAGATTGGAATGCTCACTAGACTTTCTAGTATCATGAGCATTTTCCTTCCTTTTGGATTCAAAAATAAGTCTTCTCATTGAACTTTCCTAATTGATTTTCCAAATATAATTAATCCTTTGATAGTCCAACCTTAAAATCTTTAGAGATGATAATTGTATACTTTAATCAAGAGTATTCTTAGAAAATTTCATTTCCTAAGATGTAATTAACTATGGAGGCTTGCATCCATAGGGAACTATTGACCTCACTTTTGGAGTGAGCTCTTAACCTCCTCTTCTTAGACTTAGGACTCTTCTAGACACTAAGAACTCCTTAGTCATAAGACACATTTAGTGATTAGGTGAATACTTAACCTAAGCTTAGAGACTTAGAAGGGTTAATCATAAGATTAGGCTATGCCTTAGGGCTTAAGAAAATTACCTATCATATAGCTTAAACCCAATCTAGATACACTTTCTCAAATCAAACCTAGATTCAAATCTCAAACCAAACCTCAAATTCAAATCCAAATTCCAAATCCATATCCCAAATTTGGGTCCAAATGATTGAAACCCAAAATCAAATTCAAACCCTAAGACCAAATCCAACATTAAACCAAAATCTAATTTATACCCTTTAAGCCAATTCTTTGGACTTAGCCAAATTCTATCCAGATCAAGTGAAAACCAATGGATTTTCTCTTGAATCAATCATTCATTCAATTATCTATCCAAATATAAATGAAACCTACAATCATCAAATCAAATTGAAGCCAACCTAAGTCAAACCCAACCTAGCCCTTTTGACTTGAAAATTTCAAATGAGCCAAAATCCCTTAGACTCCAAATTGATTGTCATTGAATTTTTAATTTAATCTAAGCTCATATATAAGTTCAACTAAACTTGAATCAAACCAATTGACCCACTTAGGTCCACTTGACCCAAAGTGACTTAAAGGACTCATTTGAGCCAAATTCTAATTTAACCCAAATTGGATTGAATCAAGCTCACCAAAACCTTCCACCATGATTGTTGATCACCCTAGGATGATCAATTACAATCAATTGGGTCAGACCAAGTCAACTTACTCATTTGACCAAGTCAACCCTTAGCCCAAATGAACCAAAACTAGCCAAAACTCATCCTACATCAAATGATAGAAACCAATGATTTGAAACAACCCAAAATCAATACTTAGATATGACTTGACCACCAATTGAGCCAAACTAAGCTCAATTGGCCATTTAATCTAAGTTGACCCAAATTGGCCTAAAGGACCAAATTGGGTCAAATCATAATCTAACCCAAATTGATTGCAACCAATGGCTCAAGTTCATTCCAAATTCATTATTGAACTTGAACGAAGCCATAATTAAGCCTAATTTGACCAATTGGTCAACTTGACCCAACCTAGCCCAAATTGACCTAAAAGGTCAAATTAGACAAAATTCAAATTAAATCCAAATTGATTCAAAATAAAGGCTACGTTCATCTTCAATTAGGCAATTAAACATGTATCAACCCATAACCCAGGACAATTTAGCCAATTTTGGTAAAATTGGTCAACTTGACCCATTTGACCCATGTAATTCTAAATGAAATTCCAAGCCAAATTAAATCAAATTGACCATACCAAAACTCTTCAAATAATCATTTGAACCTAATGTAAGCCTTGCTTTGATACAATTTGACCAATTGGTCAACAGTTGATATGACCCAATATGACCCATATGACACAAATTGAGCCAAATCCCTTGAAACCAAGCCATGACCCATTGGGGCCTGATCAAACCCTACCCAAACCATTTGGGATTAGTCCAAAATCAACCCAACCTAATTAAATTTCTCATGGATCCTCTCTCACATAGGATTCAACCCAACCTCATTTAATTTTCCCCATCACATGCATTCAACTCCTCACCAACATTTACATTTAATGGAACTGATCATATGATAGGAAATGAAGAATTTGGGAGCTAAATCCAAAGTTTTCAATCAAACCATCATCCATCACAACCACCTCCCCATCACATTTATTCAAATTTCGGCCACCACTTTGAGACCTTTTTTGGCATTAAAGACCTTCTTAGAGCGCCCAAAGCAACCAGCCACCAATTCCCCACTTCTCTTGAGCTAAAAATATCAAAATCAGGCTAATTTCAGTGAGGACATGGCAAGCACTAGAAGATACATCATTTCAAAGTGAAGTCAAAGGCTACACTCATTCCAAAGCTTCCTCTTGCACCTAGGAGCTCGCTCGTATCTTCATTGCTGTCGAAAACCATCCTTGACAAGGTAATTTTTCCAAACTTTAGCCAGTCTTAGGAACTTCTATTGGTGTCAATCCTTGCATAATTTTTAAGAATTTACTTAGAGAAGCCCTCCATTTTTCATTATATTTAGTCCTAAAATGAATTTAGAGATTTTTCGATGAAAATCACTGCAAAAATGAGCCCATTTTGATGAGATTTCATTTTGATTTAGCAAAAAAAAGGCCTAATTTCTTTCACGGATTCCATGAAGGACGCGTTTCGTGGAGATCAAATGGCTTGGATCGCATGATCACGCGATCGATCCATCTCATGTAATGATCCATGTGATCTCAGACATTCAGATTGCAAATCGAATCTAGACCATCTGATTTGTGATCGAACGGTCCGGATCACACGCCGTTCAGCACGGCTTTCATCCTTAGATCAGTGGATCAAAACTAGACAGTCTGATTCGCGTTATGATGGTCAACACTGATCCGCACATCGTGATCCCGCATCGCATGATTTCCCACTCGTTCGATTGACGCGGCATCGCATGGCATCGTGTACCACACAGGACAGCAGTGCTATGTGGCACCACATGCCTCATCAGCGCCTGCATGGCACTGACTGGGTTAAGTGGAAAAATGTCTACTTTTTTATTATAAAAATTATTTAAGTGTCTTGAAATTTTGAAAATTCATAAAAAAAAATAAAATACTTAGTGAAATATTACAAATAAGGGCTCGTTGGATCCGTCTTTCAGAAAGAAATCCAATGAACCAAAAAAATCTCCAAATTCTAATGAATGATTTGAGCTTAATTTAAGTTTTAGTGAAAATCAAATTTGATTAATTACTCTAAAAATAAAAGTCTGATCGAGTTCAAATTTTTTGAGATTGAAATAAGAGTTAAAGCACACCTACCATAAAAATCTCAATTTAAAAGGACTTCTATATTCGGAGAAATTAAATTTTGAAGTTCAGATTATCCATTTTAATAGAACAAACCAAATAAAAATCCATAAAGTTACATAAAAGTCTTCAAAATAAGTTAAATCACTTCAGTTAACATCTAGGACCCTTAAGAAAATAATGTGATTTTCTAAAGCCTAATTAACCCGAAAAAACACTTAAGATTAAAGTTCAATCAATTAAGGAATTAATTAAAATATAATATAAAAGTAATTTAAATACCAAATCAAAATCAGAAATGATATAATACCCAAATGACTGCTAATCAAACTTTAAATCAGAAAAATATCATATATCACTCAAATGAAATTAAAGTTAACTAAACCTAATTGAGTTAATGAAATTTAGTTAAATGATGAGATCTCTGAATCAAACTCATAATTGAATAAATCAAAGAAACTTTGATATAAAACCAAACTAATATTGTCGAAGCTACACCAAGCATTGAATCTACTTAACAAATTAAAATAAATTAAATATTAGCTAATCATTAAATAAATTAAAAATCAAATTGATTAATAAACTAATTCAACATAATCATTTGATATTAATCAAATTAAACCAAATAAAACTAAAGTAAACTTAATTAAGATCTGATTAAATCACATTTAAAATCAATCCATTTGGAATAAGATGATTAATTAGCCATTAATACATAAACCTAATAACTAAATCAAACATGAATGAAATCTAATAAACATAATAAATAAAGAAAATCAAACCTAACTATGATTATGAATAATCAAGTTTAATTGAAAACAATAAACAATTAAATCACTTAATCTAATCAAATGATAACAACAATGATAACCCTTTAATCAATTAAATTTAGGTAAATGCTTAATTAAAACTATCAAATCAAATAAGTCATATATGGGTAATTAATTATGATCTAATTAAACAAACCTTTAATTAATCTAATAATTTAAAATTTAATTACCCTTAATCAAACTTAATTAATTAAACATTTAATTAATGCAAACTTAATGAATTAATTCATCATCTTAATGAACCAAATTAACTTTATAAATCACATTAAAATTAATTCAAACCAAACACTTAATTAATTTACTAATTAATTTGATCACATCTCTTAAATAAATTAATTAAGTTAATCAAATTAATCATATTAAACTTAAGCTTAATCAAACATAAAATGCAATTAAATGCCTATCAAATCCTAATTTAAACTTAAATCATTAAGTCATTAATTACATCATTAACCTAAATAAATCTAAAATTAAATTAAAAATTAAACAAATCTTTATCTAATTTAATAATTGATCACACCTCTTAAATAAGATAATTAAGTTAATCAAATTAATCATATTAAACTTAAGCTTAATCAAACATAAAATGCAATTAAATGTTGATTAAATCTGAATTTAAACTTAAATAATTAAGTCATCATCATTAACCTAAATAAATATGAAATCAAATTAAAAATTAAACAAATATGTATTTAATTTAATCACACATCTTAAATAAACTAATTAAGTTAATCAAATTAATCATATTAAACTTAAGCTTAGGCAAACATTAATTTGAACATAATTAAAATGCAATTAAATGCCAATCAAATCCTAAATTAAATCTAAATCATTAGGTCATTAATTACATCTTCAACCTAAACAAATATGAAACTAGATTAAAAATTAAACAAATCCTTATTTAACTTAATAATAATCCTAAGCACACTTCTTAATTAAACCTAATAAAAACTATAGATCAATGAAGCTAATCAAATCAAATTAAATTTGATAAAGAAAGACACTCGTCAATTTAATATGTAATAAAATCAAATCTTATTCAACCTACTTAAATAAGAGAAACTAATTAACTATCCAATATATTAAATCAAAATACAAACCAAACTTTGATAAACATGATAAATGGATGAGATTAAAAAATAAAATCTAATTACAAAGAATCAAACTCAATTAAAATCAAAATAAAATCAATTGATTTAATCCAATCAAACTACAAATAAATGAACCATGATTAAATCAAATAAACATAAAATTAAATCACATAACTATAATCAAAGAAAAGAATTAGATATTAATTTAAAAGGATATTGAATTATCAAGATTTAATTGAATAACATCTAATTAAAAATTAATCAACCAAATTACATGAAGGTAAACAAATACAAAACAAATGTAACAAACACTCAAATCAAATCAATTCAACTAGGTCATTCAAATAAATCAAATCAAATCAAACCTTAATACAAACAATCAAATTAAGGGTCCCTCTTTATTAGTTTAACAACATAAAGACCCTTTAAGGAAATTATGATTAACCTATAAGTATGGGAGAATCATAAAGTACTTAATTAGATTCTTTAACTTAATTAATCCTTAAGCCAATTACATTAATTTCTTTAGAGCATTGCAATCTTATTTTCTCACATGTTCATGTCATTTATGGCTTATAATTAAGTGGTTAATCAAATTAAAGAAGCATATGTAAGGGTAATTAATTGATTTAATTAAGGATCCAACTTAATCAATTCAGACAATTCACTTGATTATTTCTTATTAAACCAAATTAAATCATGAACATGGAGCATGGAATAGAATTTACAAATATATTCTTATATTTCTTGAATCAAATCAAACATGAAATCAGAATGACATTAAGAAGCTTTAGTTTTTCTTAAGAGATCTTATTTAATATGATTGTTCTTAAGATTTAATTGGATTGAATGAAATCATGTGTTTATGTTCTTTTATTTCTTTCCAATTATATTAAATGTTATTTTCCATATATGATCATGCATTCATCTCTTTCAAAAATTAATTAAACAAAATGATTTATTTTATGCCAAATTACATGTGTTGACTTAAATTAAAAATAGGTGTGGCTATTATCACTATTAATCAAAAATTACTTTCAAAAGTGTATAAATCAATTATAATATATGGAGTGATGCTAATTATGAAACATTTATGAGTTTGCATGTGTTTACATGTGGTATGAAGTCTTCTCTCTTTACTTTCCAGGGGCTCACATAGGATTTACAAATGTATAGTTCATTTGAAAAGAACACACCATTTGTCCAAATCCATTCCTATGTATGTCCATGCTAAGGCTTAGAAAAAGCTTCATATCACATATGTAAATCATATGATCAAAAAGAACACAACATTTTGCATGACTTCTTCTTATGGTTAATTGTATTCATATGTATATAAGAAGAGTGGGTATATTATTCTGGACATCCCGGGGATGCACAACTTTAAGTTGCCCTAAGGAGGTCTTTACCTCACTCCCCTAGTGAGAAATAAAGGAGTTGTACCCACTTAAAACTTTTATACATTTGAGTGTACATGTAGTTAGTGGATTGAAGTCTCATTTTTCTATTAAAAAAATACATACATTCATATTAATCCAATTAAATAAAATAAAAAATTTAAATAAACTTCTTTACATTCATCATCTAAGTGTGCTAAGATATATTGTATGTGTAGGTATACTTAGGATCCAATCATGTGCATGTTACATGTTATGGAAAGAAATGAATGAACATGTGTCATGTGATAGTAATTCATTCCAATTATTCTTAAGAAGCCTTCCACATTGAATAAGGTTATTTAAGGTGAACCCAAACCTAAGACTGACTAAAACATGTAATAAGCCATTCACTAAAAGAAGCTAAGTCATAATAACATGCTTTAGAAAATGACTTAAGGTAGGGATGAAAGAGGGTAATCCTCTTTCTTCTCTTCATAACACTTAGATGTTAAGTGTAGGGTCTTATGGAAACAAATAAATCACAAACTAAAACATGCAAAATCAACTAAACAACTTAAAGTGAAACCAACATTCCATCTTAAATTGAATTCTTTTACACTTAGAAAACTTCAACATTAATGCCTAATTAAGACATACCACACAAGCCTTAAGCACACACATTAGAATACTAAGTCACCACTTCTAGTGCTAAGTTAGGGCAGTGTATGTGTGATGGAAGTTTTGTTTTATGATGTAATATTTGGCGGATGTTAGGGTGTATGTGTAGACTAGATGGTAGCTATTAGCTTAATCATTTTTCTCAGGGTTGTGCTTAAGGGTGATGTAATATATATATATATATATATATATATATATATATATATATATATATATATATATATATATATATATATATATATATATATATATATATATATATATATATATATATATATATATATATATATGTTTTGCTATGTGTTGCTTACTCTAAGCATAACCCACATTAGGACATTTTTTTACCCATGTAAGTCCAAAATTATTCATATATAGCTTGGGTTGTATGGTGTGTTTAGTTAATATTTGTTTTGTAGGAGTAGCTAGATTTACTTTTCCTATTTTAAATATAATTTTGCATTAGGAATTAAGATTAGTGTTATGGGGGATTAGGATGGCGAAGGTTAGTCCTGGGTGCCTGTGATGCCTTTGGAGCAAATCAAATCAAAAGAAAGAGAAGGAAGAAATGAAGAAAGAAGACCCCATAGCATGTATTATTTTGTAAGGTTGTATAAGGGTAGAGCTGGCTACCCATCTTTTTTTTCTTTCGTGGTGTACGACCTTTTATTCTTTTATGGTCTATAAAATTATTTGATGTTGTGTTTAGATTGCACTTAGAATTGCATGCTTTTCAGTTTCTTCATGTTTGATATTTGAATGTGTCTGGATGTAGGCTCTTAGGATGAAATTAAATTTTCTACCCCAATTAATAACTCATAATTAAAATTTTAAAATAATTTATAACCTCACATAAAATCTTAGGAATTAAATCAAGATAATAAAATTTTTAGCAACCCCTTCATTGGATGATTGTATGTATAACATCATGTATGCACATATTCTCCCACTCTTGTTAAGAGGGGGCTTCTATCTGTGTTAGAGAATAAAGGCTTAACCTGTAAGAGCCTTTGATGGAAGAACACCCCTTCTCTCTTGAATTGGCCCATAATCAAGTTCTCATGTATTTTGGCATACAAAATCCCATAGCCTTTGTCAAAACATAAAGTCCAAAAAAATCAAATAAATTTGATAAAATTTGCATCGATTAAGTCGAATTCATATCACTCATGCTCTAATCTCTTAGAGTGAGTTTAAGGACTTAATCTCCTTTCTAAATAAACAATAACTAGCCATCTTGCAAAGCATAAGACTTGCCTACATGGATTTAAAGCATAGGAGGTTAGGCTACTCTAGGTGGTTGTAAGTCTAACAGCCTATCCTCTCTTATGGAGGTAGACCATTATCCACCTTTCACTTAGATTTAGGATGTGCTTTTTATACACTAAGCTTGCTATCTAGATTTGAGGTTGTTTTCTTGGCTAGAAGCATAAATCCTCACCTCTTAAGCATTTTCACAATCTTATGTTGTGGGATTATAACTCCTAGTATTCTAATAAAATGTCAACTCAAATTAACTCTATTTAATTTCAAAATATAAAGCCCAACCATAGGATATAATGGATTGCCTTCTTAGTATCATAAGCAATTACTCATCTCCTTTGGCTTCCAAATAAGTCTCACCTTTTGATCAATCCCATTTGATTTTCTAACATAGCCAATCCTTTGATAGTCTTGCATTGAAATCTTTGGAGATCATGATTGTCTACTTTAATCAAGAGTGTTCTTAAGGAATCCCATTCCATAGGATGTAATTAACTATAGGGACTTGCCTCCATAGGGAACTTAACAAACCTGACTTAAAATAAACCCTACTTTACTTTTTCATGTAAAGTGA